>JAHREE010000480.1:3575163-3585625 GCA_033628505.1 Tringa tobata
TAGACAGTAGGTGTTAAAGGAAAATCAATCAGAAATAAGAACTTTAATACCAGTGTGATTTACTGGAATTGTCAGGTGGCCTGTGTTTGTGCAAAAGAATTCTTTTCCGTCCTGCCAGTATTGCCTCTCTGGTCTCTCTAATCCTGCCCAAATGCTTCTCCTTGGGATCTTTCTCTGTTTCTGCAAACACATTCCAGTGTTAGAGTCAGCTCTGTTTCATAGGGGACATAGCCCAGGTTTTTGCACTGTGGAGCAATAGTCTTGTACGTAAACACAGAACCTATGCTGGTTTTTGGGGGATTCTCTGCTTTTTTCCTTCTACCTTCTAAAAGCCTGTGTCTGCTGAACATAAACTTGCAGCCCACCTTTTGGGGAGCTTCAAGATGGTTTCGTTGTTGTCCCAGCTTCCTAAACCAAGTGATTTTCTCACATTAGAGGTGCACTGCCAGGTAAAATGAGGCCCACTCTCCTACCCACCACATCAGGAATTCACCTGTGCTTAAGATGATGTGTGAAGATGCCTCACTTTTGACCTTCTTTCCATATACAGGGCTTGTGTTAACTTCCATAGCTCGTTACTAATTTGGCAGGCTTCATCTAGGCTATATACACACATATATATGTGTGTATGGTATACATAAGATACATATATATCCTGGCAAGAATCTTTCCTGCTGGAAATATAAATTCCCTTGTTTAGAACTAGGAAGGTAGAAGGGGTTGGACCAAACGTTCTCCTTGGTCCTCTCTTAGGCAATAGCTGGTAACAGCTTTTTTGGGAAAAGATGGGAAAGTAGGACAATTACAAAACAATCTTTTTCCTGACATTTTTCCCAGGTTCCAGCAATCTGTGACTTGGAGACTACTTAGGCTTCTTCAGCAAGGGTCATCTTGTTCTGTAGCTACCAGCGGACCTATCGTCCATAAATTCCTTTTTTAAGCCATTCAGTTAGGAATAGTGTTAAGCCTACTTTGTTATCACAATCACTAAATAGGGGAATAGGCAAAAAAACAACCACTGCAGAATTAAACATGATCATAGTATCCTATAGTGCAGCCTCCTGTCACTCTCAGCATATGGATGTACTGACCAAAAGGGAACATCTCGAGTCTTCATCCTGAGTGTAAACCACAGGTAAAATGCCTGTATTATCAGCTCAAGTAAGAATCTTGATATATTTTCTTGTCTTCTTTTCACTAAAGTGCCAAAGATGCAGTGCTAGAGGTAGAATATTAGCTTTGTTTGACAAATTTCAGGTCCAATATTGTTTGTTGCGGTGGCCTTTTAAGAATTGATAGACTTTGGTGAGGGAGGGGGAAGAGATGGTAGATGAATGGGCCATGAGATTGCTTTCTGATGCTGAAAAAGGAGTGAGCGTATTTTTTTTTGTTTCCTCTACATGAGCCAAATGCTAACTGCCCTTCATTCTGTGCTGAAGTTTCTATTGTGTAAGTAATCATATGGGCATATTTAAGTACTGGGCTTTTTTGAGTTAAACCCCATTCAGACTGTTATGACTGTGTTTAATCTTTGAAAGACGGGTGGGGAGGGGGAAATCTGTTCTTCAGAAAAGAATCCTTTTTATATAGAAAACTATAGGGTTCTTATCTTTGATCTGAGTAAGCACAACTGTACCATGTCAGCAGCATATTAGTGCCAACGCATGTGTGTTGTACTTTTTAAATGCTGTTTCAACATGTGTCATTGGATCTGTGTTCCTACAGGCTCACAACAACCTGCACCCTGGTAACTACATGTTGATTGAAGCACCCTTATGAAAAAAAGATATAAATGTTTGTGGTTAAGGTGATAACCCTTTTGTTTTCTCTGTAATCCATCACAAGGCTTGTCAGCCCTGACAGCTCGAGTGGATTTTTTTGAACACCTCTTTATCTGACAGCTTCATGCATCATAAAGCAGCAAATAGAATTAGATCAAAGTCTAAGAGTCACTGTAGGCTTGGTAAGGTATGCAATCCTGTTTGTATCTTTATCCAGGCTCTGACAGTTCATTTTAACTGGCAACAGGGGGAAGGAGGGAGAAGGAGGAAAGTTTCTTTTTCTTTTAAGAAGGTACAGTAGTGCTGCATTTTTAAACGTACTCTGCTTTCACATATCATTTCCCCTTGACATCTGTGATTCCCTGTGTACTGTAGCACACTATATATATTTTCAGAATGCTCAACAACAGCAGTCACATTCTCAAAGCAAAGGCTTAACCAGTGTATGAGGCCATGTACCCATATGCTTTAATAATCCTGACTTTTGTTTAATATCAATGGCAAAGATTGACAGGGCTCACTTTAAACAATGGAATATTGTCCATCTGGTACATGCCAGATTCTATGAATTACTGTGATGGATAACAGGTTTACCAACAGTCCACCCTAAACTCACAGGATATAGCCAACGTTTACTTATTAAAGAAACAGCATAAGGAAAAGGAAGGGAAGGGAAGGGAAGAGAAGGGAAGGGAAGGGAAGGGAAGGGAAAAAGGAACTAGTTTAGTAAAAATCTCAAGGAAACAAGTTGAAGTCATGATTTGAAGAAATAGGTATCTAAAGGTATCTACTTTGGTCTGTGTTGGTGCACCTTGTTTTTCAAAACTGTTGAACAAATGATGACTCTATCAACAAATGATGATTCTATGATTCTATGACTCGTGATATAGGCAAACCCAAGGATTTATGATAAAGTGTTTAGAGGTGCTATATTCCTTGGAAGTCTGAGGTGGAAGAGAGTAGGGCAGCTTGCAAGTATTTTTGCTCTCAAGGCTATGGTATATAAATATGAAATTAGGTAGCTTCCTTCGCTTCCATCTGAGACTTGTACCTAAATGCTATTTTTTCCTTTCATCACATCATTTGGTGAAATGCCACACTAACATGGAAACGATAAGCTGTATTTGTTTGATGGAACATTGAAACAGCCTCCAAACACAATGATCCCATGAAGGGGAGAAGCAGGACCAGACGGATGCTGCCCTTGGCACAGCAGAGGAGGACGAGCCAGCTCTGTAATGTGGGCTCCTATGCAGAAGCCTCTCTGAGAGTGCTTAGTGGGGACGAAAGGGTCACAGGGGGGGAGGCTGCTCCTCCTGGCTCTTTCCACTTTGAAGGCAATGGCTTTCAGAGAGAGTGTTCGTGCTACCACAGAGGGTGGCCATCCTCCTGCCTTTGCTCCTGGAGGCCGGTTGTGCGCAGGAGGTGCTGTGGAGGTGCAGGTAAAGTGGTGGCGGGACCTCCTTCCTACTGACTTCTGCAAGAGCCATGTATCCAGACCAGAGCAGGGTTGGGGGAGCAGTGTGGGGCAGTGAGGAGAGCAGCTACAGCAGTAGGGAGCCATGCTTCCTCCTCTCCCATAGTGCAGCAACATAACTGGAGCTGGATACAAGAGGAGGCCTGCTATCTGCTAGCACCTCCCTCCACCCAGCAAGCTGTGTCATCTCAGCACATCTCAGCACATTCCAGCAAGATTCTATCAGACTTCTCAGTGCAGTGTCCCTCGTGCATTCAAGCCCTTACTCCTGGAAAGAGCTGAAAGAAAACTTGGGGTCACCACCTGGCCTTCCTGAGCCAAATGTTGTCATATGGCTCCCCAAGGAGGACTGAGCTTTTGTCAATCTATCTGTTTTTCCATCGGCGGCTCTTTCCTAAAACTGTTTCAGAAAACCTTTTAGAAGAAGTCTAAACACCAGAAAAGTGAAGAAGCCTCTTCCAAAGAGATATGGAAGGTTTCCAACTAAAAAAAGTCCATGCAAGTAGCAAAATGGCCTCTGGGCTCCTACACTTACACATCCTGGTCCAGTGTTGGAGCAGTGGTTTCTTGACAGTGGTTAGAGGCCTCAATGCATCACTCATGACCAGGGCCAAATTGGTGTTAACATGAAAGCTTTTCTTGTGAGAACCCACAACTATTCCTACTGCATTGTGGGTTACCATAGATATCTATTCCGTATGTCCCAGAAGCGTCGTGCGCCAAGGGCACCTCCCAGTTTTTCTGTGTAAAATGCTTAAGCCTCTGCATCAGGTGGGAAAGACCATTCACTTCAGCAACTCTCATGAAGGTGCCTGAGTCTGTCAGGTGTTGCAGTGCGGCACAAGGGAAGCAGAGCAGGACAGAAATGGGCAAGACACCTAGAACTTCTGAGATGGTCCCTGACCAAATGGCATGGTTCTTGACCAGGTAGCATGTACCCTGAACAGGGCTGTCTGCTAACTGAACAGCAAGGAGCTCAAAACATAGGCCAAAATTCCTCCTGCTGGTCCAGCAGGACTGCATCTACCTAGTACGATGACAAGAGGCCCAACAACATTTTAATCATAGAATACCACATTGGAAGGGACCTCAGGGATCATCTGATCTAACCTTTTTTGGCAAAATTACCTTACATGAATGTGAAGCCTACGTCAAATAGCTGAGAACCACATATTTTACTGCTACTGCCATAGTTTCTTAGCGTAAGGCCACAAACATCAGCCCCTCCTAGGATTTTTCACTGCAGGCAGTAGCAGGGTGCAGCTGTTTGAGGTGACTTTACCAAGACAATGTGGTCAGCAGGAACGGGTGACCACTCAGACCCACTGGACCTGGTGTCAATCCATGATGCCTCTCCTGCTTCAACATCTATGAGCAAGTTGTCTGAAAACTCTTCTTACTGGTGTGTTGTGCCCTCCCTTCCTTGACCCAACTAAACCAGCTGAGCTACGCACACAGATCAAGAGGCAAGGTGGCCGATGGACTTGTCTTTGGCTGCACTATGACCACAGTGAACTGTCATGGTTGGACTGCCTCTGGCTTTAATCATAAACAAGAATTCCTAAAAAACTTTGTTAGTACTGTCTGATTTTTCCAAGTGTACATTATTCCCTGAGTTTACACTGAAAAATTTTAAGCACGTGTATAAGCTGGGAGGCTTGCAGCTCTTCATATCTTACTTCAAAAGGCCCTCAGGAACATGAGAGATGCTAAGAGGGAATTTCTTAACTGTTTCTGACTTTTTTCCCCATAAAATTAACTCATATTAATTAACAGATTTGCCTTTACCTTAGAAAAATGAGGTTTGACTCATGGGGTAGGCAGTGTGGAAAAAGATGCCCTCAGTGTTAAAAAGACATGACCAATACCACCTCCAGCCTGTGCATATGAAAGTCCTTCAAAAATCATTACTTCCAGTCTTATGGAATACTTAGACTTTCATCTTAGTAAGTAGGTCCCAGAGGAAATATTTGGGAATAGTGGGGAAAAAATGAAAATAAATTCTCTTTCTACACAGTTTTAAACATTAGTTTTCTTCCACTCAGAGTGTGTTAAAATACAAGCTTTTCCATGGCTCTTCTACCTCCCGCAAAATCTCTTTTAACTTTTATTTGTTATTTAAAAAGCCACAGGGTATATTCTCTTCTTAATACATAGGGATTTACGTGTGAAACTCCCTGTGCATCGAGGTGATAATATACCCCTTAATTGGAAGCTGTTTAATGCTCTCGATTTAACATTTTAATAGAAAAGTTACAAGCAGTCTGGCTGTGAGTGCAGCACTATTAAAATTCCCAGCCAGGACAGTAGTGTTTTTTTCTTTAAGTGGCTTTTTATTTGCTAAAATTCGTTGCAGCTTTCATTACAAGTTGGGGCCACTTTTAAGTTTCGCTCCACATTATGAGAAAGAAAATGGAGAACTTTAAAGCAATACTAAGTCTCAAATAAAAGGAGAACTTAAAAGCATCTTTGCCATGTGCGTCCCTCTATAGGTTGTGCTTGCTCAGGTCATTCAGCGCTGAGGCAACTTTATTGAGTGTCTTATTGTGCAAACACAGTAGGAGGAACGATGCCCTCTAAGCTCTCGAGGACCACTTAAGGTGGCTGGAGTTTATTTCCTTGCATGTTTTCAGACCCTTATAATCATATGAGAACAGAGACAATGTGGGACCTTTACAGCTTGAGTCTTTCAGCCTCTACCCGGCACAAAGCAAGCTATGCAGAAATGGGGTCCAAAGCTTGACCCTGTGACTAGGGTTTTCATTTTTAAAACACCGCTGGGAGGCAGGAAAGTGCCTTCACTGCCGTGCCCAAGGCACGGAAAGATGCGGGACCATATTCAAGAAAGGATTGAAAGCCTCGGTTATGGCTTGTAGCACCTGAATACTGCCCCAAAACCACAGAACATAATCCTGAACTCTCCTCCCTCCTCCAAGCTCTAGAAGCACCCCATGACCTCGAGTACCCATGCTTTTACAGCAAAATTCTTGAGGTGCTAAAGCTTTCTTCTGCCAATGCCCTCAGTCTTCTGTAGGCTGAGTAGCTCTGCACAAGGCTCTCATCTAAGTCCAATTTGCTTTGTTACAAGGATGTGTCTGTAGCTGTGAATCTTATGATATGTTCTCCGGAAACCCTACGGGTATTCTGGCATCAAAACATCAGTCTACCCAAGCAGGTTAGCGATACAGACAAGCAGGAGTAAATTTTCAGTGGCTAAATAAAGGCTGAGTGTATTCCCTATGGGTAAATGATGTCTGAGTTTGTTGCTTTATCTGTTTTAATTTGAGGTATGTGAAACTTTTCAGCAAACAAGTCTGTGTGTATGCATGAAAACATAGTTTGTATTCCCATATTCCTGAATCAGACTTCTGCTCTGTGCCTTCTCCCTTCTCACCCGTTTTGCACTACAGAGAGATGCGCGGGTGAAACAGAGTTTACTCAGCTGAATACGTACCCCTTTAAGGAAAAATCTTGCCTATTTTTCTGTCAGCACATAAACCTTTATCTGCGGGAGGGAAGCGCGTGCTGATGTTGGGGAGGAGGGTTTCGGCACAGCCCTCCTTCAGTGAGGGAGGGTGGATGTGGGCTGGAGTGGGGTGGGAGGAAGGACTGGCATGGGTCATACAGCTCCCCCGGGCACAACTCTATTCTTTGCAGCGCCAAGCCGTTTCTGCAGAGCAGCTCTCAGTCTGCTGGGATGTGGCACTGTTCCCATCTTTATCTGGCATCTGCCTAGGTAGAATGGATCACACGTCTGCTACAAGTCTAGCCATCCGTTCTCTTTTGGGGTTGGGGATGATGAGCTTTCTAAAGGTGTGTTTTAATGGATTTACACTTGTTAACCCATCAGAGAGAGCTTGCAAGACGAAGACAACTACTTATATCAATATATTCACACTATTTAATCTACCAGCACATCGTGGTAGTCTGTGATGGAGTCTCAGGGCAGATTCCAGCTTACCGCATGGACCTCCAGGAATGTTCAAGGCACCCGCTTGAAATAATGGCTGGTCCCCCCAGCTGGTCATTCCTTGTCTTCTTGCTGAGAAACCGGCAAAAAAGAAGCTGAAGACAGACCCACTTGTTAGTGTGCTTTTGTGATGTGGCCACTGGGAATGGTACTTAGGCAGCTACTCACTTTACAAAGGCTTTAATAGCCGTTAGATGGTATCAACTTTTAGTTGTTCCTCATCTGGGCTGGAACTGAACCAGCATCCTGTTGGCTGAAAGGCTTCGTATCCCCATTAAAAAATATTTTACTGGCCTTCTCTACTTAAAATACATCAAACGGTTTCCACTTCTGTTTGTTTTTCTGCTGAAATATGGAAGCTAAAAGTGGTCCTGGTAGAGTGTAGCTAAAACTGAAAAATACAGAGAGACAAAGCCATGGGTTGTTGAGGGCCTTTCAGAGGCAGAATGGAGAGAGTGAGGCACAGCAAGAGCTCAAAGCATGAAAAACAGAAACACCTAGAGAGGCTTAAGTTCTTCCACTCTACAGCATAGTTGAAAAGTCTCATTAACGTTTGTGGAGAAAGGAAAACTTTCTTTTCTTGCCTCCCTTCAATCCACAGTTATAGCAAAAGGCACAGAGCTATTATCTAAATGAGGGGATCACAGAAATGTGCATTTTTTGGTGAGAATTTAACTCTGAGTACAGCATTCCTGAAAAGGTCACTGCAGGCCATTTAGCTAGGAGATTTGAACAATCAAAAGCTATGCAAAAATTAGGTTTTCTTATAAATTAACTCCATGCTATTTCTCCTGATTTTTTTTTTTTTTAGAGAAAGCTATGGTCTTAGAGCAAATAGATTTTTCTCCAACATACAGTATATATTGTCTTTCAGTACAGCTTCCGACTAAAATTTATCTCTTGCTAAATGCAGACTAAATGAATAGTGTAGAACTAATACATTTTGTGCCAAGAAAATAAATGGGCACAGTGCTAGATGCTTAAGAGTGTCACTAATTATTCACGTGATTTGTGGCATCCCTTCTCAGCAAAGGTATGGGGGCTATAACTGGGAAACTCTCTCACATTTCTCTCTTGGAAAACGTATAGCGAGGAACTCGGCAGGCTCACAAGCACGCCCAACCCTCTTAATTTTGGTATACCCAGAATGCTATTCCAGCTCCCAGAAATACTGTAGTACATCTAGTGTTTGTGCGTTGAGGACAAACCGGAAGGCTTGGGCGTTTCCCTATGGGAACCAAGGTATTTTTCTTTCTTTTTTATTTTTTTTAATTTATTTTTTTTGGGTGTACTTTGCAGGCTAGAATTGTGGAAGGCCGGTCCCACTTTTAGCTTCCATACCTTGAATGCATGGGCGTACCCAGAAGATTTTTTTTTAGCGGGCAGCGAATATTTTCCAACCACACACGCAACTCTCACCCCGGCACAACATGTCTGCAGCTTCAGAGCAGCACAAACGGGTGTACGGGGGCTTCCACGCTTTTGCAAAGAAACTAGACCTTTTTCTCGCTTTTTTCCCCCCTTTCTCTTTCTTTTTGGCTACCGCTGACCAGCAATTTAAATGAACAAAGGGGAAGGAAGGAACAAGAGGAGGCAGAGATGTCGAGGAAAAGCATCGTGTTGGTGGGAGGTATTTTTTTAACCTTCAGATGTCATTGACAAGCGTAGGATTAGCACATGAGGTACATTGAGATAGAAGTGGAAAACATTCTGCCTGCGACACTTTATTTTAAGAGACAAGCGGATTTTCATATAAACAGAGAAAAGCACTGGCACACCGGAGAACTGAGGCACCGATGATGACTGCAGAAACAAAAATTGGTGTAAAACATTGTAAATAAAAGTCTCCTTGTTTAGCCCTTAGGTGGCACTTTCATTTTCTGGGCAAGATACAATTTTAATTTGGTTTTGTGACAGTTCTTGATGAACATATCAAGTTTTGTCATTGTTAGTAACTCCATTTTTTTGAAAGGAAAAGAATTGTCCTGGACAGCCTGTATTTTAGAATTGGTTTTCTCTTGAGGTAATTGTTTTATTTTTGTGATAATGGATGTAGATTTCTTCCACATACTGTTACCAGCATGGTCTCCAAAATTAAAGTTTGGGTGGCCAAAACTGGCTGAGTGATAGCAGTTTAGGATATTTTTGCCCTTTCTCATAAATGTGTCTGGGCAGTATAAATTCATATTTTTAAGGAGGGGGCAGCGATCTTTTCTTTTTCTGTATTCCCACTGCAAGGACAGGAAGCCAGCAGCTACCGTCAAAAGAAACCAGAATTAGTAAGAATACAGTTATTATGCTTTTGTCTTTTATTAGACGAAAAAAAAAAGTTTGGCATCAACATAATCAGATGGAGCGTGCTCATTTCTGTAATGCATTGAAAACATATTACCAGAAAAATAACTGATGTGCGTGGAAATACAACACATATTTAGATATTTGAGTGAAAACATGCTGAAAGACAGAGATGAAACTCCACCTTTAGGAGCCAGCCTGTCCAGCAAAGCCCTTAAAAAGAAGGTTCCTGCACTGGAGCCAGAGGGAAGCAGCTCAGATGGTGAGGGGGTTCAGAATTAGCCCCCAAAGGGGTACGAGCACAGAAGGAGTAAATGGGCTGAATACTGTTGTATCAAAGGTCCTCGAAATGATTCGCATTTTGCAAGCTCTTGTTGGGGAAAAGACCAAGTTAGATTGAGAACACTTAAATGAGCAGCGGTAGGATTAATTTGGACTCAGATTCACCAATTAGAAAACCTCTCTCTTGTAAACACCAACCTCTTAATTAGACAATCTTTCCTTTTTGTTTTCTAACATCAACAAAATGGATACATTAGTGCCATATGAAGCTGCCTTAGGAGGATTAGCTAAAGGAAACTGCATATTGAACTTCACCTTTTAATTAACTTTTAATGAATTGCTCTCACAGCAGAAAGCAGTCACAGAGGGACTCCAAGATTCAGGAGTTACCTAAGGCCTATAATGGTTTTTAGGGGGGGAGGAAAAAAAAAGGCCAATTTCATTGCTCCACGTCTATTTCAGCTTCAGCCGTAGCCTGGGCTGTGGAGTTGTTGTGGGATATTTGAAAGGAAGAAAAGCTGAAAAAAGTTAGATGTGTAACTAATTATATAAACATGTCATCTTTGTTTTTGTCAGTTTCGGTTACTGGGAAGCATATTTTCCTTATTTAGTGTTGCCTTTGTGCAGTTATATTAAGCCAAAGGAAAAAAAAAAAAA
>JAHREE010000480.1:3595333-3629554 GCA_033628505.1 Tringa tobata
GGAGGGAAGAGAGAGACAAGACTCCCTTTTGAAAACATTCTTTTAAAAAGCACGTATTTTGTGCACAGATGTCCTGAGTACTATTGTATTGTGGGGGGCGGGGAGGAGCCAGTCTAATCCTGACACATAACCTACTTCAGCGCGAGTAGATTTAGAGAAGTTCATTGAGATTCAGGGTTTAAATATGATGCCATTACCAGATAGATGCTGGGTTGGTAAATAAAAACTCTTAGCTACAGGAGCGTTTCAAAAACTGGGGGGTTCAGTCTTGCCTCCATTCTCTTGCAAAGGGCTCTGTTAAGGAGGAGGCGCTGATTTTGCAGCATCTAAAGCACCTAAAGAATAGATAAATTTTATGCCTTCTCTAAGTTGGAATTTATAGACATAAATAAATGGTGATAATGAACTCTTTTAGAAAGTGACAAAATCTGCAGGAATTACTGAAGACATTCACACTCCCCAATTGCTAATCCTAATAATAATTGCTAAATCTCAGTGTTTTGGCATAAGCGCCCAGAAGCTACAGCCACCTTTTTAACTTGGAAGGGTTAGTGGCAAATTATGTTTACCGGGCACTGGAAGTTTTCAAATAAAGGTAAAACCTCCTCGAGATTTGTCTAGTTTTAACTGCTCAGTGGGAAGGCGATGCTGAGTCTCCACAGGCTCCAATCAAAGGAAGAGCAAAGGCAACCGCTCAGGTCCCTTGTTTAGGGTGTTACGCGCGTCCCTCGTCGCGGCCAACGCGACCGCCACGCTCCGTATGCAAAGGGAAAAGAAAACACAATCTTTGGGTATATTACATGACAGTGCAGGGATCTGAACTACTTGGTAAAAGGCCCAGTTATGAGTATGTCTGGCAATTAAAAATAATTGGGAAGCAGGTTTGCCACTAACTCTTCCAAGAATGCCAGTTATGATATAATGATGTTTCATTAGACATGCTGAAAGCTGTGAGCTCCGTATGGCAATGGCAATTAGGAAGGATCATAAAGAAGAAAAAAAAAGAAGAAGAAGAAGAAACATTAAAAATATCCCAGCTAAGATTAGCATAGCATTTAATGGCCACTTCATTAGCTAATTGATTTCTTATTAGTTACAGGGAAAAGCCCAGTTAGGGGCTCTGCACAGCTAATTAACAGCATTTACACAATTAGTCAGTTGCTCATTTTGTAACCAAACATTCTTGGAATCAACTGTGGCTGTGATGCTCTGGGCCATTTGATTAATTTTATTTTATTTTTTGCTAATATTGGCTTAACCTTCAAATAAAAAATTCCCTCCCCAGGGCCCCACCATATTTAATCACAACATTATACAAACAGAAAAAGGCTACGTCACACAATCTTAGGACATGAATCGGTTCCTCTTTCTTTTATTTGCAAGTTGTTTTATTGGCCCCATGAAGTCAATAGCATTCAATAAGCAGAATCGTCTGTCTTCTCTCCTGGCAGCTGAGTTTTTGCCCATCAAACATTATTATTATTTTGCAATTGGCAAATGGAACAATGTAGGTTTGACCACAACATATTTTTTTGCTTATGTATTGGGAGAAGTATGCAGGAGGTCTGGCCGAGATATTTATTTCTAATGCAGTTGCTTCCTACTGCAGAAGAAATGTATGTAGTAGAAAACTGGCCATTTAATAAAACGCGTGTTTTCTCATTAGTTTATACCTCGAATTAAGGGTGAATGAGGAAAATTGCATGATGTTATAAGGGTCAGAAAGGGACAGGCTGGATTTATGCGGCACTTTGTTAGCAACTCCGAGAAAATTGATGACCAAGAACATAATAAATAACAATAATAGCATTTCTTAAAACAAACAAAAAGAAACTTGTCTGTTCATTTTCAGCTTACGGCAGCACTTCATAATCTCATAGCACCCAATTATTATTCTGGCGAAAACTGGTGTCCCTTTTGCTCCCCAGGCTCCCGTGCACCAAGAAGAGCCAAACTCTGATCTCGCTGTAGGCAGTAATGATATCCCCCCGATGCAGGGGCTCTCCTGTGAGACGGCAGCCTTTTAGCATTGATGCATATAGGCTGTTAGCACTGTAAGAAGACATTGCATATGTGAGCAGAAGGTCAATGTTTTCACTTGCCAGTTTTCATCGGCACACTGGGATTCTGTATGAAATTACCATACGCTAATTAAATAAAACCACAACCTCATGATGATCGATCAGGTCAGAGATGATACCGAATCATCAATATATTAATTATTATGCTTTGTTTTTCATTCATCGCAATTCTCTTTTTTTTTTTTTCTCTTTAATGATTCCTCACAATAAGTGCAAAATGGGAAATTATTTTCATTTACCATTACTGTATTAATTGCAGCTAATGGAAAAACACTCTCTCAGACACATAATGGCAATTATTCCACTTCTCCCTCCCTTTTTTTTTTTAATGAGAATTAATTCTGTAAGTGTATTTGCAAACAGTGGACTATAATGAATGGTCATTTCAGTATTGTATTCCTTTTTTTTTTTTTTATTGTGTACATAGATAATATGTTTTCTTTCCTCCCACATTGTTTCTTGTTTTGTTGATAATGCCTATCTTTCTTAGTTGCTTCAAAGGATTGAGAGAACCAAGAAAACCTCCAAATTATCTCATTTTAAAGTGGCATATTGGCAATTTGGGACTTTTTTTTTTTTTCTGCTGAGGAAATCTACCATATCTGGAAGCTCTTTCTAAATTCTGAGCAACATCTACAATACTCACGCTGAGTTTCTTTGTGCTCCTATTAAATACAGCAGAAAAAACCCCACGGATCTGTGAGGCTTTACCAGATTCCAGATTACTGAATCAGTGGAAATGAGCACTTAGGTGTCTGTGGGGTTCTGGCATTAATCTCTACAGGGTCAGAGAGTGCATCAAAAGGAGAGGAGGGACTAGAGACCAGTGGCCTTGGCTCCAACTCTTATTCTCCAGCTTCTGCGGGAGATGCGTTTCTATTGTATTCATGCAGTTCCTGCACAATTTCCTTCTCTGGGTTACCCGGATGTCCATGTGTGTAGCAGCTACACCTGTATTTCAAAGCATGACAAAAGGTAGTCTGCAAGTTCCTCAGCTGACATCTATTTTTCTCTCATTTTCCTTTGCAGTCATAAATGCTACCCACTTCTGTCCTCCTTTCCACAGCACTCGATGGACATTTCAAGGTATTTTCTCAAGGTCTACCAGTTAGAAAGCAAGACAAAACAAAATCATTTTCTGAAATTCTTCTCTACCACCTGGATATCCATCCTTCAGGCAGCTTCCCCGACAAGGGCTTGCGCAAGATTCCTCCAACAGAAGCTGCAGAGCAGCTCCTGACTGATGCAACTGTTCTGTCTTAAATGCAAAGGGAAAAACACTGCTCCTCTTCTTCTAGCCCTTTCCTGAAAGGGACAAATGTATTTTCTTTGCCTATGGTAGCTTACAAACCAGCCCCTTACATGATGCCTGTTATGGCTTGTTCCCCCAACAAAAGGCTCTCCACTTGGGTACTGTAAGTACATTAGAAGGAAATTTTCTGAATTTCAGTCTCGTGTGGTAACTTTGTGAGCTGCATCACCCAACAGTTTCTTACTGTGTTGGTTTTGCAGGGTCTGAAACAGCCCCTTTGGAATAAACATACAATTTTTCAGTCAGTTCCAAAAAAATTCCCCAAAAAATCCTTATGGGTGTCCAGTCAACCTAAATTCCCCTCCTTTCGTTTTCCAAATGCCTGCCCTGTTTTCCAGCAGTTGGAATGTGTTTCTGTTACCTGGAGAGGGTTTGGTGCTCGTGTGGAAGCATCACGACTTGTTGGCAAACACAGAAACAGACATTTAACAGAGGTGTCTGGGCTGGTGCTCTTAAGATAACCTGTGCGGTTCTGTCCCATTGCCCCTGTGCGGAGCTGGCAGACGTTTTTTGGTATATGAATAGTACAAATATTAAGGACTGTGTTTTGACCATCTTATAAGGAACTTGAGAAATTAAAGTTATATTTTTGGCTCTGCTGTATAAAGTGTAGAAAACCCCCTAGCTTCCCCTTGCCTCTGTTTCTCCCTCCGTAAAACGATTATGTTAAAACCTTGAACAGACCGCCTTGAAAAAGGCAGATGAGCAGGTACATAAGACACAGGTCTTAGAGCATCGCTGTTGATCTCTGTGTGAGGGGGTCTGAGCCCCGCTGGCCACGGGCTGGTGCACACCGGCTTTAAAGGACATGGTGCCAGCAGCCCGGGTGGTCGGCTCTGTCTGTGGGTGCTGGGTAAGGGTCAGGCAGAGAATATTCATCATTGCTAGCGATGGTCAAGAAGTAATGATAACAGGATACACTGTGATTCTTTTTTTTTCCCCAGTAATAGCTATAGTTACTCTTCAAAGAACTGGAGGAGGAAAAGGTCTTCCCCCACCCCTTCACTCCCCACCCCTTCTCTCGGCCCCAGTATTTTTTTTTTCTGAGGATTTAACATTATTTGGGGAAGATCCACTTTCATGGTTTCACTTCCTGAAGCCGCCTCCTGTCCCAGTCCTCATTCCCTATTTAAAAAGAGACAGAGCAGCAGTTTTTAATGACTAAAGGGATCTGTCTGTGTGTGTGACGAGTAAGGTTTGTCAGTCTTTAGGCTGCAAAATCACCCTTTCTCTCCTCTGGAGCTGGCTATGCTGTGCAGTTTCTGGAAAGTACTAAACACAATTGGAAAGGTGAAACAACATTATTATGATCATCTCATCAAATACAATAGAAAAAGCCCTGTTGGGAGAAAGAATTAGCCATTCCTCAGACCCCCTGCAATTGTCAGAGCTGGGAAACTAGTATCCATCCCAAGAATCAAAGAAAGGAGTCTAAACTCAATAAAGAAACACTAACAACCCAATTGCAGGATAAAACAGAAGATGGACAGGATATGCAGAAACTATTTCTGGACCACATAAAATATACAGATTCAACAAATGATGCATTAAAACTGACAGCACAAATATATGCTGACTTCCCTTCCAATGCCTCTCTTACCACACTGTCTCTCCCTGTAATACTTTCCTTCACTCTACTGATATAATCAATGTATGAAAAAAATAAATAACAAAACAGAGAGGGCAAAGAGAATCTCAGATTCAGCTCTACTTGGCAGGAAAGTCAGTGACGACCAGCAAAGCTCAGTGATTCTCAGAGCGGCACACAGAAGGTGGTGTGGAATGAGGCTAAATGGATAAATAGCAGAATGGAAACAAATAAAGTGGGAGAATGATCTTAGGGTACAGGCTGGCTGTTGTGTAAGGTGAACAAACAAGGAAGAAAACTTACTGCATGCTAAGGAAGGTCTCACTTGGACCTGCTGTGCTCCATACATACCTACCAAGGGATGCCCATTGTTCCAGTGCGATCTGTCAGGCTGCAAGAGCAGCAGGATTTCAATCTACACGAGCTGGGTCAGAAAGCTGCCTGGACACAGATGAACCTTTCTGTCTTTCTGCTGAATCGATGTCTTCTACAGCCTTGTGAGGAAAATGAGAGAATCAGCCTATTCTCTAGCTGTATTTGTCTGAAATTGCACCATAAGTTTCAGGGAAGACTTGGGCTACCTGAATGCTAGAGGGCAACCCAGCATTGCTGCGTGTGGTGTTCCCAGATACCCCCACCGAAGAGTTGGGGATCCTGCTGGCAAACAACCAAATGGGGAGCGTGCTTGGGAAGGAATGAGCTTGTGGTCCCTTGTCTGCTCTCTGAGAAGCCCAGTGCCCAGCTCTATCAGCTGAGCCCTGATCGTCCCCAACATCTTCATTTCCCTGGTCCAGCATAATAGGCAATGTAGGTAACCTGAAATGGCAGTAGCTCTTGATGGCCAGGGTATTAAGCCTTACTCTTATACTTTTATGAAATCAGAAGGCGCAAAGCCCCACTTTCTCTCTCTTAGAGTGGGGCTGGATGGGCTGGATGTCAGTGGAGGAGAATGTGCTGCCCGGGAAGGCTCTCGCCTCCTCAACCCTGCTGCCTGTGCCATCCCTAGCACTTGTGACCCAGGGCTATGTGGCTTCCCACCAGTTGGCAGCAGATCCAGAGGCCACGGACAGACTGAAGATGCACCCAAGTAGTGTCCAGAAGGTAGCTGCTGGCGAGGCAAATGGCACTGGGCAGAGTGTTTTGGTTCAAGGGAGTTTTTGTCTGTGTTGGGGAGAGGGGAAAAAAGGCAGGTTAACTAGTCTTAGAAGAATTAAGCATGGCAGATGGAAACTAGTTTTCTGAGATACAGCTGCTCAGACTGGTCTGTGAGGTAGTAAACTAAATAACAGCAAAAGGGCATGGTGGTGAAGGAGAGAGGAAAAGAAAAATCAAGATACCCAGAACAAAATTAATCAAGGTGCCAGAGACCTGAAGAAAATTCTCTAATTGCCTTCAAGGATTGCAAGGTGCCCAGTAATAAGCAAAAGAAAAGGGACTTGTTCACTGATTAGTGCACACACACACTCACTTGGTATTTTAAGCCACCGGAAGGGAAATTGGCATGACTGGAATGTTAAAATCAGTGGTGTGAAACTTTTTTTTCAAGGACCGATCAAATTAGCATAAAAGGACAGAGAACGGCAGTCTACATTGAAAATGGCATCAGCTGTCTCTGAATCATTGCCAGGCGCTCTTAAATGCTTATGGGCTGTTGTTCCAAAATACAAAGCAGAAGACAGCGAGCTGTTGGTGCCTACTGCTGCCCGCCAAATCACACTAGAGAGCAGGATGCCTGGCTGCTTAAACACCCATCTATTGTGTATAGAAAAAGAAAAGCTGTGCTATCATGGAGAACTTCAGTCCGAATGACATATGTTGGAAGTTTCGTGCTGCCAAGTATTAGAACACTCTTGGAATTTTGCAAAATTATAGATGACAAATTTCTAGCTCAGAAAGGGTGGCAACCAACCCAGAAGAATTCTGGGTTGGACCTCGTCTTGACAGAAGAATAGAAACTGATCTGAGAACTAGAAGTCAGCGGTCGTTTAGGCTCAGATTGTCTATGTCTGTTTATGCAAATCACATAAAGTTCACATCAGTAATATATTTACTCAGTTTCTAAGAGTCCAGCTTACAAAACTGGAATAATTAAGAGATGAGTCAGCTTGGAAGAACTGAAATGGTAAAATGTGAGAGATTGAACTCTTTTATAACGTTTTATAAATTATCCAAGTGCTAAAAACTTGAAGTCAAGAAAGAAGGCTTAAAAATAGCCAGGTGCACATGGGAAGAAGAAGTTAAAAAAAACAATATATGGGGAAAAAAAAAAAAGTGGATAGCAGTAAAGATAAATCACAAAATTAAGAAAAGTGATGAGGGAATGAAAAGGATACGAAGGGAAAGCTATACCCAGCAGAATGTAAGGCACTGGAAGGAGCTTTTGAGTATCTAAAGAGCAAAAGGACTCTCAATAAAAGTGCTGTTTCACTAACTAGTTAAACGTGGCAGAACTATCAGTAAAAGGCTGAAATATTCAATAAACCTTTCTATACCCTAGCTGGAGGAAGAGAGGATAAAACAGGGACCATATATAAGTCATGCAATAATGATAAGATATATCCCACTTCCACAGTGACTAAAGATGGTGTGAAATTACAGATACTGAAGTAGGACCTTTTATAGAATCATAGAATCATACGGGGTTGGAAGGGACCTCTGGAGATCATCTAGTCCAACCCCCCCTAGAGCAGGTTGCACAGGCAGGTTTTGAATGTCTCCAGAGAAGGAGACTCCACCACCTCTTTGGGCAGCTTGTTCCAGTGCTCTACCACTCTCACAGTAAAGAAGTTCCTCCTCACGTTTAGGTGGAACTTCTTATACTCAAGTTTGTGCCCATTTCCTCTTGCCCTGTCACTGGGCACCACTGAAAAAAGAACAGCCCCGTCCTCCTGACACCCTTCCTTTAAGTATTTGTATGCATTGATTAGATCCCCCCCTAAGTCTTCTCTTCTCAAGACTAAAAAGACCCAAATCGTCTTGTCCAAAAGATTCAGGCTGTGAGCAGAGAAGCGAGGTGGATTGCTAATGTCAAGTTTCAGTAAATTCTGGGAAACACGAAGGCTTCAGGAAAAAGCAGTTGCACCTGTGTTTAGAAAAAGCAGAAGAGGTACTTCAAGTAACCAAAATTGCATTCCCTAATAAAGTAGAAAAATAGCAGATATGTGACCAGATTAATAATGAGTTAAAGGAAGGAAATATAATTAATAATTATTTATAAAAGAATCTTGTCACACTAGCTCAGTATAAATTTTAATGTGATTACAACTTTGGTTGATAGAAGTAATGGTATTTGCAATGTAATAAAATTCCAACATTATTGCATATGGGACCACACAGCTTGAATAACAAAGCAGAATGTTATAAAATCAATGTCACACATTAAATAGACTGAAATTGAGTTCAGCGGTGTGTCCAAATCTGATTGTAAGAAGGGAGCCTCCATCAGGAAGGTGTGTTCCTTGTTTTTTGGTTTTATTGCTGTTTCCCATTTTTAGCAATAACTTAAGGGTCAAAGATGGGGCTCCTCACATCTGAGACAACAAATTGGTGATAGTCACTGATACAGAGGGAAAACCCTGGACATGGTCAAATGAAGTGGTTTGGGGGGCCTGAAGGTAAAATGACCAGTCTGGGAACAACGCATGTAGATTACACTTTCAGGGGAGCCCTGCTTGGGGAAGTAGAAAATTTTGGAAACTGTATTTATGGTCAGGATGAAAATCACCTGAGCATGAGCTCTGAGCATGGCGCTATGGCCAGAAGGGCTAAATCAGTTCCTGCCAGTATAAAATATGTAAGAACAGGGAGTGGGACTATTTCCACTGTCTGATGCTGTGCTTGTTGGGGTCCTATGTCCAGATCTGGTGCTCAAATTCAAGAAGGATGTAAAAAAATTGGCATGAGTTCAGAGAGGAGCTCTGAGAATAATTAAAGGATAACTAATAGGAAAAGATTTAAGTAACTTCTAAGAGAGAAGGTTAACTGTGACCTGATCATAGCCTGTAAGTACCTCCACAAGGAAAAGATTTAGGTAATACAGGGCTTTTCAGTCCGCCAGACAAAGGTACAGTGACTAATAAGACCGATGGCTGGAAACTGAAGAAAAGCAAATTCAGACCAAAAAAGAAGGTGCATATTCATAACAGCAAGGATAATTAATCATTTGGAATGATTTACAGAGGATTGTGCTGAGTTCTCCATTAATGGAGATTTTTAAATCAAAATGAAACACTTTTTTGGAAGAGCTGCTGTGCTGCAAGCACAGCTTTTAATCTTGAAGCACGAATTAATATAGGGAAGTTCTAGGGGCTCGATTATATGGAAAGTAGTGAGACAATCACAACAATCCCTCTTGGCTGTAAAACTGGTCAGTTTAGGAATCTACATCAATCATGGGTTTATATGTTTCTTTGTATAACACTTGGAGGATTTAATTTTGGTTTTGTGATGAAATTTGGTGTCCTACATATTCACAGGATTCCAAGTGTGAGTGCTTTAAAAAACACAATGCAACAAAGGCTAACTTAAGTATTTTCAAAAGCAGAAAAAGTCAAGCTTAGTCACAGGATGAGGTTCAGTTTTAAAAACATAGCTATTGAGATGAAGCACTTGTTACAGCTTTTCATTTTACAATTTGATTAGTTCAAACCCCTTAGGAATTAATGTTCCTCATTGGTCTGATAAAAATTCATAGCAACAAAGTTAATAAAATGTCTCATCACCTGACAAATCTAGTAGGAAGTATTTTTAAAAATCTGTTTTACAAAGTAATCCCCCAAGCCCTTGCGGCATAGTCAAAGAGTTAACTTTAAATAGTCAGAGGTAGTGAACTGTCACCCTCTGTGCCAAAAGATGACCCAATAACCTTCAGAAGAAAGTCAGGAAAAAGCGGGGAAAATAGTTGTTGAGAAATGAAATTACAAGAGAAACTCTGTGCCTGCAGTTCTCTGAATCTATGAATTATTTTTTCCTAGAAATGTCTTGGCTTTCACCAGTGCTTGTTAGACAAAATATGTCCTAATTTTAATCCTATCACCAAAGTCCAGATGCTACTGTCAGATCCCTGCTATCTGTCTCCAGAATTTGCCTTAAATTAAGTCTGTCCTCTCCTTTGGTGGATCCAAGCACCCTTACCATCAATGGCAGGTTACACCATGTTCCAGCACGGGGATTGTTCCCTCTCTTCTCTGACAGTTATTTAGTGACCCACTTGGTTGAGATCTTTGTGAAAGAGGCTCTGTCATGTGCTACAGTCAAAAAAATCTGTGTACAGTGTAGCCTGAACCATTTTCAACTTTCTTTAAAGTAAGTAAGTTGGTGTTTGATCTCTTTGGTCCCTGCCCACAGGTATGCTCTTTCCAGTGAGGAAGTGGACCAGAATATTTTTGGATGTTTTTGGAAGAGCTGGCTAAGGAGCTCGATTCATATTTCGAAGCCAGTTCTAAGTACTTTGAAATAACTTTTAATGAATCACAATTTTTAAAGGGGGAGGAACGTCTACACTTCCCAAACATCACTGTGAACCTGCATGCCCATATTTAGGTATGCAAATCCTTCAGATTTGCAGTCATGCTGAGTCACTCAAAGTATCACCAGCACCAGGCTGATGGCACAGCTATGCGCTGCAGAGACGGGTTACGTGAGTGCCAATAGTACTTAAGTGCATGTGTTTCCCAAAACAAGTGGGCCTTAGAGAGCACAGCTCCTTACATCTTGCCCTGCATGTGGGAGTATGAAACACAATAAGCAGAGGGTTTATGACATGCTGGTCTGCGAAAGACTTTCCTCTAGATGTGCTTTTATTTATACCACCCTTCACTGGCAAGCATTTCTTTCCGGCTGGGGTCGTTGCAGCTGGTGTACAGAGGAGGCTCCCAGCAATTTTCAGCCTGAGCTGAAAATTTCTCCCTTGCAGAAAGCAGGGTCTGGCTGAAGAATACTGAAGAATTTCAGCTCTGGTACTATGTATAAATTGCCTTTTTCTTAAGATAATCTTCCTTCATTCTGTGCTGCACTGTAGTGACCCATGTGTATCCAGTATTCTTTGTTCATTTTTTTGTAATACACAAGTGATTGTGTAATTAACTTTACAACATCTGGGAGTAAAAAAAAAACTATACTAAGAAAAAAAGTTGCAAACGGGAAATAACCATGAGCATGAGATCATCTCTATATCACTGCAGACTTTTATTAATGTTTGACTCAAAGGGATCATTTTCTCTAGATTCGTTGGAATCCGGGTCTTCATTTTCATCAACATTCTGGCAATATATTAAACCTTTTCATGTGTTTAATTCTAAAGTTTTCTGTTTTCTTTTTTTCACCCTGATTTGTGACTCTTAAAGTAAAAGAGCAGATTCTTTTTCCTTTCACCTCTGTACAGAGCATCTCAGATGTGACTCCTGGGTGCACTAACGGGGGCTTGGCACAATTCTCAGCTGATGCAGAGCAGTGCTGTCGGCTCCCTCCCACATCTGCTCCTCCCAGGGTGGAAAGAAGGAGAAGAGGAAAAGGCATTTTGGGACAGGGTGGGGCACACCTGTGCTTGGCTAACCCTCAGCTGGCACAGGGTTTCATATAGTCTGAAGCCATCTGGTATAAATTAGAGCTGTCCTTCCTTGGGTGCAGGAAGGGGATCTGTGTCAAGAGGTCTAGATTTTGTGTTATATTAAATTATATGATTTGATGGTTGATGGAGATCAATAACAAGAAGAAGGGGGAGGCAGAACATGTCCTAGAGTAGGGTAAAGTTCTGATTTGTGTCAGTTTGGGATGGCCACTTCACTCTGGAGTGGTGAAATCATGGTAAAGCTATGAAGCTCATCTCACCAAGTGTTTATACCATATGAGGATATGTTTTGCCCGTGCCACAATCCCAGAAAAGACATTAATTTATTTTTCTAATGAGGTGTTGAAATTTCTCCTTGTATATTCTGTATCTCTGTAGATAGAGCCCTGCTCTCCTGATTAACAAGGCTTTGTCAACATATGAAAATCTGCTTTGCCACATAATCAAACACATTTGTTAGCCGTTTGAAAGGCTGAGGAGTTCAGAACTTTGTGATAGAAAGGCATACTGCGTGCTTCAGAGCGCGGAGGAGACAGTGGTTTGGTAGCAGGGCCTGTGCTGCTCCGTGAGGTCTCTGCTGACCCCAGCAGCCTGCTCAGCTTTCAATTATTCAGCTCCAGATCCTCATGGAGCAGCGAACATCCCCTCCAACTGCCTCTGGAGGTTCCTGGGCCTCTCTGGCGTCACGCGGCCTGCTGCCACCCCCTTGACAGGAACAAGGCCATGAGGGAGCCATGGGGGACCTGCAGGGGAAATAGATCCGTATTGGCACAGCCACAGACAGACCCCAGCAGAGTCGCTCCGTCCCAGGAGCTGACCCTGTTGCTGCCCTTTCTCAGGTGTCTATGCTTTCTGCAAGGCAGAAGGCAGCTGTTTGTGACAAAAGCTATGGCTGGTGCCGGGCCCTCCTCTCGTACCCAAAGGGGTATCATTTTTAAAAAGTCTTATGTACTCGTGACTGCAGCATTGGGAAGTAAGAAGCTAGGAAGAGGACAAAATAAAGATTTGTTAGTATTTATTTTTACTACAGTTCTCATTCTCTCAATGTAGTTAATAACAGGGGTGGACTCAAGTTCAAGTTGTGTTTCTATACCAGAAGGAAAAAAAAAGCACAAGCACACAGTGGCTTCCCAGTGATTGCTGTGAACCTCTCCTGCTTGTGGAGATCTGTTTTCCACTGAAATATTTTACTGCGGGCAGAACTCTTACACAACAGCACCTCATTGTTTCGCTGCCGAGATCCAATCCTCCAGCCATAGGCGACCAAATGTCCTCTGAATTCCTTCCACAGAGTTCAGCGGGCTTGAAGCAGGCCCTGCAGCTCTCGGGAATCAAAGCTGGCTTTCCTGAAAAGTTGGATGCTCCTCTCCCCCTCTCTGAGCCTCTGACTTCTACGCAAGCACTGGAGGATCCCGCTTCAAGTACTGAGGGCCGATCCTGAAAAAAAAAAAGAGAGGCATGCTCCGGGATAAGGCAGGGCGCTCCTGTCCTGCCTGCAGGGAGTCATTCACCAAGTGGCCGTGCATCTGTGCACATCTGGGCTTTGCCGGGTGACTGTAGAGCGTGCGTGCCGGCTGCCTGGCTTTGTCCCCGGGGTGTCGGAGCTTCAGCGTGGGAGAACAGGGGCCCCAGGTCCAAGAAGTCAGGAGGAAGTGAGTTAGTGAGCTAAGGAGGAATTTGAAATGGAGAAGGGAAAATATTTGGCAGATAGGAAGAGGCCAAAGTTTTCCAGGTGTAAGGGACAGTACGAGAGGCGATGCAGAAATGAGCGGAAAGGGGAAGAAGTCTGAGAGGCAGGGAGTCTTGTAAGTTGCTCGCTTTCTGAAGTCCAAGGGACGTTGCTTTTAAATCTCCCACCGCTTTTTGAAGAGTGAGGTCACTTTCTTAGCAAATTTCCGAGGACTACGGCCCAACACATGAAAATCCTGTTAAAATATACAGGCTTGCTGCACTAAGCCCGTAATTTTAACAGGTCTCTTGTTTAACAAGACCTATTTCACAGTGCAGACCGATTTTCTGAAATATGTTTTGGATTAGTGCAATGGAAATGCGTTGGTTTTATAGGTCAGTTCTCTACTGTAAATTGCTTCTCACTTGTAATGGAATTTTATCCCCTAGCAGGTTTAGTCTTTTAACAGGAATTCATTGGACGGACACCCAAGTAGTTCAACCTCAAAATAAAAGCTACTTCATGATGCTAAGAGTAGTAGTGGACCTTGCTCTAGTGGCTGGATCCTCAGTATTAGTGGAGGGGTTATTTGCGCTGTATTGCCACCCTACCATCAGCCCTGAGACAAGCCAGTGGCCAGTAAAACTGTTCTAAACTACAGCTATCAGTAGAAGCCCTTGGAAGAAGCGTTCTGCATCAGGAGACAGCAGGAATCCTGTTGTCCATGCCTCTTTTTTCCCAATATAGCCATAATCAAACCTCGTACATCTCTGGGAGCTTTCCCTGTGCAGAGGGGCTCCCCCCACCTTGCTTCTCACAGTGGCTCTGGGCTGCAGGAACTGGGTTAAGCAAGCTTGAGGGAGCTTCATCCTAAATATTTAGCTCTGGGCTAATGCAGTCCTTGCTAATGTTTCCCAGGACACAGGTGTATGGGATTCTCCTCACCTGAGTCAAATCACATGCTTGCAAGGTGTCTGGTCCGGGCACGTTGCCTGGGCTCTTGCTGCACTGGGGCAGCAGCAGAGACACCAGCAGGTGAGTCACCCTCCTCACCCACCTTGGACTTTTGCCCTGCTGTGTGCAGTGGCTTGGTCTCCGGTGGAGCTTTATCTTTCTCCCTTGGCTACAGAAGCATAGCTTGCTCTGGACATCCAACTTTAAGAGCAATATTACTTGAAATGAACCCCATCCCCTGCTAATGGCTTCCCACTCCCCCTTTTTGTTTTCACTAGGGAAAGGCATCTGCCATACAAGGGGTGGACTCTTGTGGCCATGGCCAAAGTGCACCTCGGAATCAGCTGAGGGACAACATATTATGGACACATGATTCACAGGCTTGTCCTTTGCCTCTCAAAAACTCTTGTAACATGTATGTTATGATATGGGTATATTTTATGCAGACACCTTTAAATTGCATCTTTAGATCTTTACATTCTGCTTACTACATGTCACTAATATTTTCCTGCAATTGTGGGTACTCGGTGTGAGTGGAATGTTTTCATGGACCAGTGACATTTTTTTCCTCCGTTCCGAGGCAGGAGATTTAAACTATTTATTACATTAAGACAAAGAAAACAACCTCTCAGCCCCACAAAGACGAAGTTCTATTTTCGATTCCTTTGGAAGCAAAATATTTCAGCTTATCATTAGGAAATGAGGTTTGAATGTTGGCTAATATTTTTTTAAGAATGAGAGAAAAAAACAGCTTAAGAACCAGGAAAAAACTTTTAATTACAGGCTAAATGAAGCATTCTGCATTCATGCAAAATAAGCTTTCTGTTCTGGTTAGATTTTTTTTCCTCTCTCTGTTCTTCTTTTTTGGTTTGCCCACTGAAACAAAAAAAAAAATTCAGCTGTGCCCTGAGTTCAAGTTTATATGTTTTGAATGCTAATGACCATAGGAAGAATAGCTTAATGTAAATAAGTTACATTTTCAAAATTAATGAGGTCTGCTAATTGAGTTTATCCAGGTAATAAAATCCATCTAATAAAACGTATCCATCAAATATAATTCTTCCAGTTCTATAAAAAATATATGTTTCTTTGCCTGTATATCATCTGTGTGGAGATAATGAATACCTTGTGACATTGGGGTCATAGGTCAAATCCCAGACCTTATTACAAATCTAGGGAAAATTACTTTTTCACTGACCTATAGTACGACCTAATAGTCTAGGAGGAGTTAAAGGCCAATTGTTCATTCAGCATCGCCAAATAATATATATATAAGTGTATATATATATTTAATAACACTGATGCAATGAAAACTTACTGCTGTAGGTATGGATTTACAGCACATCCACAGGGATTTCTCATGCAGATCTCAAGATGTCAAAAAACAACATAACAGCAACACTCTGAAGTGCATGTTTGAAATGAATGATGACAGACCTTGGTGTGTGGGG
Source organism: Tringa tobata (assembly GCA_033628505.1). Classification (NCBI taxonomy): domain Eukaryota; kingdom Metazoa; phylum Chordata; class Aves; order Charadriiformes; family Scolopacidae; genus Tringa; species Tringa tobata. The sequence goes on from JAHREE010000480.1 coordinate 3,610,957, forward strand.
TAGGGTTTTATTGTTCCTCCGGTGATTTGCCGTAGCCCCGGATAGTGCATCCTTAACAACTCTAGACGACAAGCCTTTCTCACACTTTTAAGGATGTGGGTTAATTGCAGCTACTTTTGCTGGCTGCAAGGAGACAAGGTGTTCGAGGGTGTCTCTCCACACGGTAGTGCCGCCGGTGCCAAAGCCTTTCCAGGAGATGCCAGCCCTTCCTTGCTGGGGTTTCAGCTGGTGCCACAGCGTGTGGGGCTGGACTGTGAAAATAAGCCAGGGAAATGATCCAGCTCCTTAAAAAAACCCTTGGAAAGGTGCAGCTGGGGTCATGGGGAGTTTTTCTTGCTTGGTTCTAAAGCACAGCCCCTCACATGGCTGCATGAGGAGGGAAGGAAGGATGGGTGAACCCATGTGGTGTGCAGGGCCAGGACCAGGAAGCAGGACTAGGGGAGCATGGTGGCCACTGAGGATCTTGTAATGTCTCAAAATTACACCCTAAAAGATTACACCAGTTGAAGGCGCTGGCACCCCTAAGAGAGCGTTTTTGATGTGAAGAGGATGTTGTTACCTTTTCCATGGCTGAAAATATTGTCCAGCACCAGTTATTACCAGGCCTTTCGTAAGAGCCTCATGCGGTTAGAATGGGGGAGCCTTAAATAATCACACATGTGTTCCACATTCATTTGCTCCCTTCTTTCAAGGCGCAGCATGCAGGTCATTCACACACGTCTTTCTCCGCGAGCTTTTCTCCTGACTCCCTTCCAGCCTGCTGCACAATAACATCTCCCATGTTTCCTTCAATGCCCACGCTGAACAGGATCCTGTGCATTTGAGCCTGCCTTGATTTGCAGGTCTGCTGCCCTATAATGACTGACAAACAGGCCACAGATTACTTCCATTTTATGACTTGAGTTTAGGGAAATTGAGCATCCTAATTAAGCACAGATGTAAGGTTAAAGTGTAGAACAATCTGGACTGGTTTTCATTTAAGTCCCTTTCTGATTCATTTGGTTCCATAAGAGAGTCACAATTAGAAAAAAATATTTTGTCAATGTTGAAAGACATGTGATGTAGAACTGATTGGATTAAATCTGAGTTCATGTGAATTTTGGCAAATTCAATTAGGAGAGGCCCTTGCAAGTACTCTGTGGAAAACCTCCAATGGCTTTGCAAACTGTATTTGGATTTTCCAGTCCATAACGCTGCATGTGTTGACAGCGCGCCATCCCGGCGTAATGTGCGAGCATTACAAACAAGTTTCTTTGCTTTGCAGGAACCATAAGGTCAGGCGTGGAGCGAAACTGCAAACCTGGGCTCATTTGAAGATTCCCAGACCATGCAAAAGACCAGGTGAGTGTGGGTTAAGGGGCGACGTGAGGAAAGACCTCGGTGAATGGCTTCAAACTGATTGTGGTGGAACAGAAGTCCCAGGCTAGGTGGGAGAGCTCTCTGAAGCAGGGGTGGCTCTTTGTGCAATTATTTGTCTCATGGCTGGGACAAAAGGACCCTAATTTCTGGCTGCAACATCTGCATGCTACCACCATGAAGAAGTTTTAATACCTGGTACTAAAATATCTTATGGTATGCGTTTATGGGTCTGAAAATGGTGGGTCCAATCCTGCTACTTTTTGACAATCATCTGGTTGCTCCCAGCTTTGGTTCATAACCTTTTTGTGGGGAAAATATTTGTGAAAGTACCCGGGTCAAGCCGGATCTACTTTGGGGGAGGAGGGGGTGGGCAGGATAGACTGAGGTTTATCCAAATCAAACCTTGCTCCCCTCAACCTCTCCTCCCCAAGCAGACAGAAAGAAATACTTCCCTGTTAGAGGTAACAAGACTGAAACAGTTTGCTTTTATTTTCTGACTTTGTTAAAGATAAAATCCAGCTCCTGGCTTCCTCTATGCTACGCAGGAATGTGCATCAATTTTAATACTGGTAACATATGTCGTCAGTTTATATTATTTTTAATAATCCTTTGTTCTGTCTGTGCTGGCAAAGCATGACCACCAGGACTCCTTTGGCTTGATAACCGCTCTGTACGAACCAACAGACAAACAAGCACAGCCTCGTTTTTAAAAAAGCAGTTGTTTTCCTTCCCTTAGAAATGTAATGTCTTGTTATTGATGCAAAATGGATTCGCCTTTCTCAAGTCTCTCTCTCCTCCAGTCAGGCACTGGATAACGCTGCAAATAAAAACCAAACCAAAACAATAAAACCAGCACGTTAAAATGGACCCCTGCAATACAGTCAAAAGAGAAAGCGAGGGGAAGGCTTGGTGAAAGAACCACGAAACTCATTGGCCGTTTCCCATCTCTCCCCGTGGTGGGGGACCGTCACATGTGCTCGATGGGGGTAAAGTCCCCTTTTGCTGTGGCTTTCTAAGAAGCCTCTAGCTGTGTTAGCTTTGCCTAAGTGCTTGAACTGATTTCAGAAGCTTCAGAAATACCCGTTGCTTTTTGATTCAATTTACAGAGTTCCTTCTTCTTTTCTTTTTCTTTTGTAAAATATGGGGGGGAGGAAAAGTCCCTTCATGCTTTTCCTGAAAACAAAGGAGGCAAAGCTCCCCTCCATGAATCACCCCCCGCCTTAAACAAGCAGCCAAAGATATCTTTTTTTGTGATGGAGCAGCTATTTGGGCTGGAGGAGCTATGGCAGCAGATGTGGCTCCTCTGTGTTTAACGCAAGTTCCAGTCATGCCCAAGTCAATGGCCAAGGCTCCCGAGCAGGCTGGGTCCCTTTGCAATGTTAGTTACTTCTCAGCTCCTTCAGTCCTGTCAGCTTACAGTAAGGACAGGTTTATGCCTTGCCTACACCCAGCGTCGCTCGAATCAAAGCTGTTTATGTTTTCATCTTTTATCAAAATTTTGTATTTGGGCATTCTGCCAGCAGCAAGAGCTGTTTACACTGACCCTTTCCATTGCGGCTCCCTTCTTCTGTGCATCTACCAGTATTGGCTCGTGACACTCAAGTTTGTACTAAAAAGTGGCAATTCAGCTTGCTGATGTACCTCAGACTACTGCTTTTTATTGACAGTTCTCCCTCGAGGCACAATTTTCCATCCTGGTGTAAACTCTGGGCTCCACTGAGTCAGTGGGAATTTGGCTTTTCCTTTCATCGGGCCAAGATTTTCTCTGTTATCCTCAGATACGGTCATGAATTTGCTCCCCCTTTTACCTTCTCTGCTCTGAAACTTGCTTCCTATCCCCCTTAAGTGCTCTGTTTCTGTATCTTCCTATGTCCTTCCCCTTAAATGCTATACGGCGGTTGAAAGTCCTTGTAGGGAAGCCTGGGGAAATTTTCTCTGGAGAACCTTAAAATAATGCATGCAATCTTCTGCAATCTGGTATACCACAAGGCAGAAGAGGAAATTACACTCAGATCTTTTGTACCATTAGAATTGACATGCAGATTAATCCTTCAGATTTAGGTGGAATCTGAGCTGGCTCTTCCACCTCTCTAAGTTTCGAACGTGTAATTATGTCTCTGTGGGGAGAACAGGGATAGATTTTGTATGACACAATTATTCTTCCCCTTGTCTGGCCATCAAGAGCAATGAGGCCAACTTTTTTGATACTTCTTTGGAAGGGTGCATGCAAATCCCATTAACAAATTAAATGCTATGAGGAAAATCTTCTTGAAGCCTTGCTGTAGTTTTTGGGAAGCCAAGATGGGTCATATTGCAAACCTGAAAAGAAAATGACTAAGCTAGTGATCTCTGCTGTGGAAAGAAACTTTTCCTTGGAAGTACTTTGGAGTCATGTTGGAATGTTTATTTGTCTGGTATATGTGAATTATTTGGTTATGTCTTACTGAACTGTGGCTCATTAAGTTATTTTTTTATTAAAGTACTTTTTCAAATCCTCTGTAGCCAAACCAATTCATACTGGTATGTTTTTAGTATGTTACTGCTAAAATAGTGCACAAAATATTACCCTTTTTTTTTTTCCTTTTTCTGTAGTGCTATTGTGGGATTTTGTAGACCAGCAAATGTAAAGCTATGACTTGCTTCTTCTAACAATTCAAGGAGATGGGTTTTGAAGTTACTTGCCTAAAATGGCAGCAATGCAACAGGTTCAATATCAGTTTCTGCATCAGCTGCCTGGATTCTATGAAATTGGTGAATTGTAGGACAACACTTCTGAAGCAAGGCTGAGTCATTTGGGGGTACTGACAACATCTACTTTTCAGCACCAACTTACACATGTGTCATGGTTTCAGCTGGGACAGAGTTAATTTTCTTTCTAATGGCTGCTGTGTTTCAGATTGAGTATGAAAGGAATGTCAGTAATGCATATTGTTTTAGCTGTTGCCAGGTGATGTTTATATTAGGCAAGGGCTTTTTTCAGCTTCCCTGAAAAAAAAAGTCAGCTGAGAGGAAACACAGATGAACAAGCTGGCCAATGGAGCATTCCATACTCCAGACGTCATGCTCAGTATATAAATGGGGGTTGGCTGAGGGGTGGGGGATCCACAATCACTGCTTGGGATGGGCTGGGCAAGCAATCATTGGGTAGTAAGAGCGATTTGCGTTGTATTATTTTATTTCGTATAGTCTTTTACCATTATTATAATTATTGCTTTCCTTTTCCATTATTGTTGTATTAAACTGTTTTTAGCTCAACTAATGGGTTGTTTTTTTCCTTTCCCTCCCTTTTCTCCCTCTTCTCCCTTCCCCTCCTGGGGGAAGGAGAGAAGTGAGCAAGTGGCTGTGTGATCCTAGTTGCCAGCTGGGGTTAAACCACGACAGCATGTAACTTTAAAGATCAGCATCTTACAGGGACCACTGGTGGGTGGGAGAAACCCTTGTAGCACAGCTCTGCTAAGCAGTGTGTGGAACCATACCTATGTTAAGAACTTTTCCTCCCTCCCTGGAAGCTACTACGTGCTACTGTCTAAATATCTTTTATCTGGCTCTGTCTTCTTTCACTCTACAGAACATGGTTTCTGGAAAATGCGGCTTTCAGAGACACTGAGACAGATATCCATCCAACTTGCATTGGTTTTGCATGGGTATGAAGTCCACAAGCAAAATTTGTCCAGGAGGACATGATTTCAATCCTGCTTGGAAACGACAGAGGAAACAAAATAACCACTCTTATTATCATAAACACACAAAATCTGTGCCACAGCTGACATGGCAACAGATTTCAACACATTCAGTGTTGAATCGTTGTTTGTTTGGGTTATTCACTTACTCATGCACACAATCCAGCTCACAGTCATGCACCCTCCAGCCCATGGTATGACTTGGTGCAGTTCAGCTATACTAATTTCAAACTCGTTAGGAAAAAAATCCAAGCATCATATTACTCTGTGCATTGCATATGTACGTGGAAGTAGCTAATAAAGTCCATGCTCGTGCCAGGCAGGAAGGGGAAATTTGTAGCCTTGTTAACACTTTTGAAATGAGATGGAGAAAAATCTCAACTGGACGTGTGGATCTGCCTTCTTACCACCACAAGATGGATTCTGCCTTGTGCCTTTGCAGCCACGCAAAGAAGCAGGACTGAAAGCTCTCCTAAAAATGGCTTGGAATAACTAGTTTGGAGTTGCACCAACCTTGTCATTTCCAGGGAAATGGTTAGAAATTTTCCATCTAAATCGGAAATGACCTGAATGGAAAGAAGATGTTGCCAAACTGTTAGCAAATTATTCATGCCCACCCTCTGTTTTCCTATAGCTTTCCTTTGGCATGACTCATCTCCTCCTGGAATCACTGGACAACCCTCTCCTGGATTTGTTGGAAGCTTATCTGGTCCTTTGCTTTTTATCTAGAATTTCTGAGAAATTTATGTACAATTTTGTGAGTTAATGCAAAAGTAAACATTTATTGTACAGAGAATAAACACTGAAAAGCAATACTGTTTTATGTAAATCATTCTACAGTGGACACTGCACACAATCTAATAAAACTCTTAGGAACACGTAAGAGAAACGTGGGGCCCTTCACTTTGGGGTGAATTTCACATGTAAGACCTTAGCTACACTGAGATCACGCTATGAAACAACCTACTGCATACATCTTGCATTGAAAACAAAAGGTAGAACTTCATTGAAATAATCATAAAACTATTTTTCCTATACTAACTACAGCTGTGGGGCATGTTTCTATGGAAACAGTTTTCCTTATGTGCTTCTCTATAGCTAAAGGTCTCAAATGGACCTTCTGTCTACTCATTGCCTGTATAAACTGCAGATTCTGTACAATAATCTCTAACACAGATCAGCTGAATCTCCTGATATGTGTCAGAAAACATTATCAGGAGGCAAACACCAGTTATTGCAGGTTGCCATAAATTTATAGATAATCAGGTCCTTAGTGGCAAGTTGGCATCTTAAGTGTAAGGACTGTATTGAGGAGTTTTGATTAGAGGTCATTGTCCTATCCGAAGCTGTTAACACACAGCAATGAATTCTGCGGCTTCACCTTTGCTGTACAAAGATTTATGTTGCTTTGATTTGAATAATTTATGCTGCATACTGCATTCTAGATACCAGACACTAAAAACAATTTGTTCTTTGTTGACACAAGTAAAACACTGGCAAAATCACTGATTAAATGAGCCATGCACCTTCAGATTTTCCTTATTGAAAACCATCGCTGTAGAAAAAGAAGGCATAAGTGAAGCTGATATTCTTTCGAGTGATATCTGACCGTACAAGGCAGTTGGTAGATAAAGCCACGTAGATTGTGAAACAGCTGTTACTTAAAAACACAAGATAAATTACCCACTGTTTTTGATATCCTAAATGATAAGATATTAACTCATACTGTGCAAGCTCTCTCTGTGTTATTCACATTCAGAGACACTTAAATGTAAAGGTACACAAGCACAATCATTTTTTTACATGTTTATATACAGATGTTAGGGGTATAGAGACTGGTACATACATGAGTGGGTTTTATTCGGTTCATTAGAAGGCAATAAGTACACTTACATTTACTATAAAAACTGAAGGGTTTGGTTTCAAGCTGTGGGATGTTATTGTCGGAGAGCATGAGCCACAGACATGCACATGGTTACCAGAATAAAATTTTGTTATAGCTACTGCTAATAAATTATGAAGATGGCAGGCAATAACTTTTGAGACCATGTTATTGCATAGGAAGGTAAGATTTGGTCTGGAGAGTAAGTCTTATGAGGAGAGGCTGAGGGAGCTGGGATTGTTCAGTCTAGAGAAGAGGAGGCTGAGGGGAGACCTTATCACGCTCTATAACTACCTGAAGGGGGTGTGTAGAGAGACGGGGGTGGGTCTCATCTCCCAGGTCACAGGAGATAGGACAAGGGGAAATGGCCTCAAGTTGCACCAGGGGAGGTTCAGACTGGATATTAGGAAAAATTTCTTCACGGAAAGGGTTATTGAGCATTGGAATGGGCTGCCCAGGGAAGTGGTTGAGGGACCATCCCTGGAGGTGTTCAAAAGACGGGTTGACATGGTCCTTAGGAGTATGGTTTAGTGATTCTTATTGCTTACTTATTATTTTTAATTATTTATTTATTTATTTATTGGTCAGAGTTAGGTTGATGGTTGGACTAGATGACCTTTAAGGTCCCTCCCAACCTAGACGATTCTATGATTCATAGTATCCTACTTTAGAGTTAAGCATGACTCTGAGAGAGAGGCTTGGGATTCTTCTGGAGTAAACATAGAAGGACCTTCAGAAAGTGAAAGCGCCGTGTCCCTCTGGGGCATGCAGCATGGCCTGAGAAGGGTGATATAAATGGAACAGGGCAAATTCCCCCATAGGGGTGAGAGCCTCCTTGTGCAGTATAGGAGAGGAAGATCACACCACTAGCTTTAACTGGACACCTAACTTCCTTGTAAGTAAATTTAAGTGATGTGAATGCAGTTCTACTTCTCATTACCCAATACCTTAAATGTTATATTTTAAAATGTGATCCATTTTTGCATTTAATTTAAAATCACTTTCCATCAGCTGCATTCTCAGTTTAGTCTTTATGCTTCATTCAGTGCTGGTAAAATAAACAGGCAAGTCTGATATTTTCTGTAATAATTTCCTCTTTCTTGTTTCATTCAGTGACACAGCATTCCTTGGACTTTTTTTTTTTTTAGTGGGAGACTTTTACAGTTTATGTTTTACATATTGCAGATAGCTGATAAGTGCATCCTATGTGAATAAGGGTACTTGGATCAACACACCTGAGCGGGCACAATGAATTCAGGTAATGGGTTGCAAAGAGCAGTGAGTGAGGAATGCACTGCGTGCCCAAATGGGGTGTTCAGGGAACATCTGGAGATTGAGGATAATGCCCTGGATTAATATTGTGGTGCAACTGTGTGTGCTGTCCATGCACCCAGTCCCTGCTGCCACCACTGGGTGTTATCAATCAACTGTGTGCTGGGAGGAAGAGTCCATGCTATAAAAATGGCTACAGAATTCCTGAACTCACCATTGTCACGACTGGGTGGCACATGCCTGGAATAACCAGGGGTTACTCTAACCCTTTTGGGATCAGGTTGTGACCTGCTAAAGGATTCTGTATGTGGAGTAGTTCTGTTTATTCCTGTGGAATTTCGTTACATCTTTTTCCTGGGAAATCAAAAGAGGAGTTTTACTTGTTTATTTGTCACACCTCTTACCTAAATTTAACTCCGTGGCTTTTGCTGTTGTTTAAATGGCTAGGGCTTTTATTCCACCCATAGAGCAGCTGGAAATGAATGGAACCTTGAAAGCTTTATAAAACAGATTCAGCGTGGGGAAATGCTCCAGCGTGATAACGGGCAGTGGATGACATTAGACCAAATAAGAGGAAATTCATGGGAAAAAAGGGGACCCCGTTGAAGATGAGTTTTGTCAGAAGGACAGAAGAGATATAAATGAATACACTAACAATGATAATAATAATTAATAATAATAATAATACTTCTTGTCTTAGTCATGCTTTTGAATCACTACCAGTCACTTTTCAACCAGTTTATTTACATCAGCCATTTGAGAATACCTCAGACCAATGAAACGTTTCAGAACCACGTTGCAGGCAAGCTTTATTGATATTTTAAATACCTTTTTTCTTTTTTTTTTAATTAAAAATTGCATACTGATGAGATACAAGTGCAGAAGAATTACAGTCAATCATTAAAAATAAATGTTCTTGTTCCATTCTTGGGTTTCACATGTTTCACTGTCAAGGTCAGTAGCCCAATACTCTCATCTGCAGACTGCTTCCACACTGCAAAAGATAATTATTGAGGACCTATGGCCTAACATTAAAACATTTACTACCCTGCATTTTTTGCAGTGTCTTTCTTTTTTCCTATTTGTTAACATATCCACATATAACCAAGTGTATCGAAGCTGTAGTTAAGCCCTGTGCACCTGCTTGAGCTTACTTCCCTTCTCCAATAGCCAAAACAAATGTCTGTAAAGGTTAAACATGAGGAAAATGGATAAGCGAGGAAAACTGCATTAAAAAGAAGGCTCTTTGGAGCTGAGGAGAGCAGTGGGAACCAGAAACACCTCTGCTCCATAGCCTTCTTTGTCCCTGTCAGAGGCCAACTGTGCAGGAAAAGCTTCCAAACCCGAGCACCAGCGTCTGAGGGTCCCTGAGCACCCAGTGCTCACTCCTGGACCTGGAGATTCTGGTTGCCTAAACCCACAGTGATGCTCTGAAGTCTCCTCAGCTTTTGAGCTGAGTCTCTTCTGGTTCCTGTCGCCTTTACCACCAGTGTTTCACTAGCTAGTTACGGTTCTGCATTTTCCACTCTGGTGAAGAGCAGCTCTGTTGGAGTGGTTTGGTTTCATCATTTATAAACCCTCCTTTCCACTATCACTTTAGCACGCTCTGTGTCGGTGTGCGTTTAAGCTATCAACACCTGTGTCTCAACTGACCCTCTGAATTACCAAGGGCTGCCTATCGTAATGTCATCTTCATTAATCAGCCTTTTAATTTTGCAGTATATTGCTGCTAGGGATGAAGAAAGGCCTGATTTGGGTTTGGCTTTCACCACAGTTGTTTGCTTCCATACTCCAGGCAGTACTTTCTGTGGGATGCTGGAACCTGAATAAATTTCCCTTTAAAACCCATATGCCAAATTTTAGTCTATTTGTTCCCTTCTCCATTAATTAAAGTTAGTATACTGTTGCAGCCTTGCAGCAATAATGTAGCAGAGCTCAGGGTGAAACCTTACAGGAAGGGAAGGTGGTTTTATTTTTTTTTTTATTTTCCAGCAGAACTGGTCTGTCTGGCTCATGCTCTCACATCTGCACACTCCTAAGCCCCAAGTATTGGGTCCACACAGCCCAGCCAGTGTTCCCAGACTCCCAGTTCCCTGACAGGCAGGAGGAGAGGCTCAGCCTGGAGACTCCTCTTTACATCTCCTAGGGCTTTAGACTGGTGGTCATGTTCTGTTTTTCTATGTACCCACTTTTAGTTGTCAAAAATTATACTCTTCTCTCTCTTCTGCCTTTGTATCTCCCCTCTGGCATCATTAAGATTTATTCTCTCTTCTTTGCCTCTTTTTCTGGGTGCTTTCAGGCTCCAATCCCATTCTGCTCTCCCCTTTTTTTCTGCTCTCTGTTGTTTTCCAGAACTGAGAAGCTGCACACAGATCTAGCATGACTACAATGACCTGCTAGTCTGGGTGCCAAAACCATGTATCCCTTCTACCTTTTCTTTCATCTGGTACTCCCATGCTCAATCTTCTCCATTCATTCTCTATTCAGACTGATTATAATATTTCTGTTACAGATTTCTACACATTCAGGATGATAGTTAACTGCAGCAGACCTTGGTGGTCCCCATGAGGGATTTTTACAGATCTCTGGAGATCTATTCCTTCTTTGATCTTCTTAGTGGAGCTCTGGAGCTTTGCACCACTCTCAAGGAAATCTCTGCTTGATTGTGCTGGGAGCAGTGTTCTGACACTTGGTGAATATACTCCAGTCCATCTGCTTTCTTTGCACCTGCTCTGACTTCTGAAGGCTTTTGGGTGTCTGTTTGCAGCTCTATCAATAATAAGTCTGGCAAATCTATTGGCTTATTTTCACATGTTTTCAGTAAGGCTGCATGTCTCTTGGCTGCTTGATGGTTTCTTCTTCTCTCTGCACAAAAGGAGACCTGAGTATAACAAGTATTTGGCATCAATGGAAGAGCTCTGATAGTGTTTGGCCTAGAAGATCTGCTCACAATATCTTTTATTTACTCTTCTCCACAAACCCACCACCTTGATACTATAAAAGAAAGCAATTATTAGTGCAACCACCTCTTTTGTGTGAATGTTACATTGTAAAAGGGTATGTATAATTAGTTTATTGTTGTTAAAATGCTTATCTACCAGCTGTTCCCATGTCTGATATTGCTCTTCAAGCTTCAGTTTCTCACTTTTAAGGAGTTCAAAATTACACTGCACATTGCTTTGGGGTAAAGAAACTTTGCTCCTGACTGGCATCTTCTGTGTACTTCACAGAATCATGAATAGTTTGGGTTGGAAGGGACCTTTAAAGGTCATCTTGTCCAACCCCCCTGCAATGAGCAGGGACATCTTTAACTAGATTAGGTTGCTCAGAGCTCCATCCAACCTGACTTGGAATGTTTCCAGGGATGGGGCATCTACCACCTCTCTGGGCAGCGTGTTCCAGTGTTTCACCACCATCATTGCAAAAAATTTCTTACTTCTATCTAGTCTAAATCTACCTTCTTTTAGTTTAAAAGCATTACCCCTTGTCCTATAGAAACAGGTCCTTGTAAAAAAGTCTGTCCCCATCTTTCTTATAAGCCCCCTTTAAGTACTGACATCTCCCTGGAACCTTTATATAGCGGAGAACTAGTTAAGTATTATATTATATACTACTACTGGATGCCTTTACCACAATACATCATTGCTGATTGGATTCACTGAAAGGCATGGCAAGTACAGTTGTAGAGAGCACAATGTCTGAACGAAGATATTCCTACAGTTTTCTGAGGGGTAACAGATCCAGCATTGAGTACTTCATGCAGAAACTCTGGGGAGCAAACTCATCTCTGTCTGCTGCCAGGGACACAACAGAGGTAGCCATACTAGCACAACAGGGGAATATATCCTGGCTATGTCTACATTAGCAAGTAGCCCACCCCAGCAGGAGCTGATCGCTAGAGGAAAGTGGTGCTGGGAATCCAACACCCATGTCATCTGCATTTTGGGGGTTTTACTTTCATCTGTATCTAGTCAGGTCCTGGGGAGTGAAATCCCAGTACCGATCGGTGTGCACCAAGTCAGCTCTTGGTGCACAGCTTCCACTGGTGCCTAATAGCCATCAGATTTATGTGATGAGCACTCTCCTGGTCTAAGCCAAAAGGTTGGTGTGGACACACATGGCTCTGCCTGGGGTGGGGTGGCTGCAGCATCCTCTTCTTTGAGAGCAGGGAGGAGAAGGGGAGAGGAATTATGATCGGATGGGGTAGAGAGGAGCTGTTTATATGGAATATAGAAGATCTCTAATTAAAGTACTGCATGAAGGTATTCCCTGTTATGGGAAAATTCAGTAAAAGACCCTAAATTGGATACTTTGAATAGACCCTTTGAGGGACCTGCTCCTACCCCTGAGTGAGGCAGTGAGAAAAGCCTCACAAATGAAAAATGTAAATGTGGTGGTACACACAGCAGCATGGATGTCTGTCCAGGCTCTGAGCTTGGACTCCTAACATAAACCCACCTGAAAATTAAATTCCCAAGGTCAGGTGTTTGAAAACATCTAGTGAAGAAGACAGGCAATTACTATGTATTTCAAGCGTGGTGAGGCATATGAATTCATTTCTCACTGACAAATGTAGGGCAGTTCCACCATAAGCATCTCGCTCAGGGATGAAGTGTACTCCACTGCTCTGGTCTGGGGCCAGTGTGGACACCAAAAGCTTTCAAATTTTACTTTGCAGATTTATGGCTTGCACGTGCATCAGAGGCATGGTTAATTGTGAGCTGTGATTTTTAGGATCATAGGATAATACAGGTAGAAAAGTACCTCAGGAGGTCGTGTAGTCCAGCTCTAAATGGGGTCAGCTCTGCAACTGACCCATATGCATTTACAGCTGTATATGTCATGTAATTCCTAGTGAATGTTCATTATCTTCCCCTGCACAATACACTTTGTTTAATACTAAGAATAGGTATAGATTAAGAAATCTGTATTACCTATTATTTGTGAAAGTGCGATTTTAACAAACTCAGAAAGCATTGCTAATATTCTATAAATAGTTTTGTTGACAAACAAATCTCAGAATTTTTCATAATTGTTTTGGAAAGTCATCACTTCGCCGTTCTTTACTTTGAAAATGGCTTCCAATAGCAGACCTAAATCTGACATCTTCCATTCAACTTGGCAAGCAGGAGAACTGCATGAAGCCACCTGGCTTGCATCGCGCATCTAACTTGGAGGTGGAAAAAAACGGTTACTGTTGAGCCTTGTTACTGATCGATCGTCTAATAGAAAAACAAAAACAAAGCAATGTTAAAAAATGTCTGTTCAACCACCCCTGCCAAAAACCTTTCTTAAACTGCAATTTAGGATTACCAAGTACGCTCATACAATTTTTCTCCCAATGGGCCTGTTTTATTTTAAAATCACTTTAGAAGTAATAGAAATTTGAAGTATGCACAATTTACATTTGACATTTCATTTAATCTATCTATTATATAAGGATGATGTATCTGGATATGAAGGATCTTGAGGCGTAGGAAGATTGCCTGGTAATGCACAAATAGACCACAAAGGGAGTTTTCTTTTCTCTCGTTCACATTATAATTCTCTGAAGGACAGTATCATTTTTATATCTCCTCCCTCAAGCAGCATGAAGTCTGTGTCCACAGAGCCTGAATATTTGCCGTGGGAAAATAAAACAACGCAGAGGAAAAAAAAAAAAAAAAGAAAAAAAAGTAGTTTGAAAAATCTTAGAAAGTAAGGGAAAAAAAGCACAGCCGTGTTTAGCGGTTGTTACTAGTAAGTTATTTTTAAAATTAATTGCATCTGTGTGCTTCTGGAAAAACAATCAAATGAGCTATTACATCAAAATTTAAATAAGGAAAATTATTCAGAACGCTCCAATGCATTTCATTCGTGTATTCATAATAAGTAGGATTTAGTCAGTCCCAAATGTTTGCGTATGCGTTTGACTGTCCAAACTATGAACGTAGCAGTCCTTGACACTTACTCCCTGTGTGCCATGTCGTGTAGGTACACAAAGTGAGGACAACTCTGAGCTAATGTGCTGGCCCCCGTGTTTCGGTGGCCGAGGTCACTCCACTCTGCCTGCGGGTGGGAGAAGGAGGTAACCTCCAGCAGAGGAAGAGCAATCAACAGCTGGTGATGGTAACTTCTTAAACTGTTCCAGCTAGGTCTGCCACAGTTAATCTGATCATACACCTCTTTTGCTGAAATGGAAAAAAAAAAAAAAAATCCCTCAGTTTGTAATTACTTAAATCTACCCTCTCAAATGCACTCTCTAATTTGAGGTGCCTCACCTTTTGGTGATTTAGGAGAAATGTAGGACATGACTTTTTGAAGAGCACGGTACTTAACAATTTCTAAGAGTTGAAGACAATGGGAACTGACAACACATACTATGGTTTTAAATCTGGACACTTCATCTCAAATTAGAGAGGGAACGGAGACACATAAATAACTGGTCGCTTTTAAGGCCCGGGCTCTGCTTTTCCTGGCCACCTCAGTAAAGCATTTGTGCATCTTCCCTGCTCTTCAGCGTTTTAGTCTCAAGAAGTGCAGTTATTTTGGATCACTGGTGGTCTGGACTACTCTGGGAAGCAGAACAGATGCAATGGGTCAGTCTGGAAGACAGCAGCTAGTAATAATTATTATTTCCTTGTAATCTGGTAAGACCTTGTTCAGTGAGGGGAAGAGACCCCACAGAGATGCTGTGAAGATACTTTCCTGCATTTGGCTCATGAGAACAAGATGGGATAAGCTCTGTGGCCAAAGGCAGGAAAAAAAAAAAAAAAAGAGAGAGAGGGAGAACCTGTTAAACGTATTATCTGTGTTATGGAAAATGCCTAAGGGTCCCAAAGAACATGAAACTGCCAAGAAATAGACACAACAAAAATAGAAGCAATGCCCTAAACTTTATAGACTGCATAGATAAGGCAGACAAATGAAGAGAAGGCAAATTGTTCTCCTGTAATTGTGATCTTGCAGGTGGGAAACCGAGGCAGAGAAAGATTAAAAAGTGACGCAACAGCACACGGGAAATCCATAGCAAAGCCAGAGGTCTCTGTCAGGTCACAAACCCCAGATATTTGCGGGACTTCAGCAGTGTAATCGCCAAACCCTCTTTTGCACCCAAACTCCTCTCCTTCTGGCTTTCACTGGAGGTTTTTACCTGCACCGTGGCTTTCAAGTTACTGCAGAGCTGGCCACCTGATTTTTTTTTTTCTGTACAAAAGCACACACACACACACACATATATATATAATTACATATTGCACTTGATGCCATGCCTTAGATCAAAGCGTGTCTCCTTTCAAAGGCAAGCAGTTAAACTCCAGGCAGGTTGAGCTGACCCTTCTCCTTCTCCGGTGCGACCCTCACAAATTCTTGATAGAGTCACGGGAAGGACAGTGATGGCTCGGAGAAAGGCCATGATGACCTCTGCTAATACTAACAAGTTTCACTCCCCATGAACGCAGCAAGGATTCATTAGCGCAGGGAGGATCCAAAAATATATAGGATGAAGAAAATTAGGCAAATTAAAGATGCACTCAATTTTGCCTCCTCTAAAAAGGATTCCGAGGAGCGCAGTCAGTTTAACTAGTTTAAAAAGCTGCGGTGTCTCGAGGCGATGTACTTAACTGTTCCCTTCCTCCTTGCACTTTTAGCACCCGGCTCCTTGTCTTTTTCTAGTTGCCAAAAGGATTTATGCAGGGTCCTTTTTTTTTTTCCCCCCCTACAGCCCACCACGGGCTTTTTGCACGTTTTCCTGAGACCTTTGGCCCCCGTCCCTGGGCTTGCCTCCACGAGCAGCCGGCCAGCCCTCACCAACCCGCGGCGACGCAGCTGCGGCAAGCTGCTTTTTGGGTTACCCCAGCCTGGAAAGGCACTCAGGGTCTCCGAAAGCCTTTCATATCCCTCCAGTTGCTCCTTAATGCAGAAAGCAGGAGTGCCCCACCACAGTAATCAATTGACGCTCTCCTTGAGCGTGGTCCATAGGAGGGTTTCCTTGGAACCTCCCTGCAGCAGGCAGGCGAACCACCGAGAGCTGATAATCTTCTAATTAATAACACGGAGTTAGTGAATAACTCATGCTTAACAAATAAGTCAGCACATGGAGGTCTCAAGACCCCAGTGTATCCAAAGGAAGCCCGAGAGAAACTAATTGACATCTGTGGGGGCTACAAGGTCTGTTGGCTAGCCTTGCAGCTCTCCACAGCTGCTCACGCGTACCCAGAGGAGCTAAGGGGAGGCTGCAGGCGGCCAATTTTTAAACAAAACCAGAAACCTCCACAGCCTCGTCAATGGGTGAATATTTGTGCACGTGGACATGCAGCGAGGGGTGTAAACGGGAGCGCCCGGCCTGATTTGGGCATGCAGCAGCCTAAATCCTGCTCACTCAGCAGCACCGAGGACAGAATTCCCCTCTTTAAGGAAAAATAAATGAATAAACACTCTTCTCTTTGACAGTGACTCCCGCCTCCTGCCCCAAAAAGGAGCAGCCTTGCTCCGCCATTAAACCTCTTCCTTCCCACAGCTTTTCCTCGCTCAGCGTTAAAGGAGGACCCAGTGCAGCAGAGGGACCTGCAGATGTCAGCCCTGGGCCTCCATTTCCTTGGGGCTGATATCAGGAGACCCAACTGTTTCTGAAGGCCGTGGCCTTGCTGCCGAGCAGCTGAGCCCTCCTGAGTGAACCCTGGGCAAACCACTGGTGGGGCACTTCTTGCCACAGAGGTGAAGGGAAGGTGCAACCGAGAAGGAAAAAAAAGAAAAAAAAAGAGTATCAGCTAGGACTAGAAGCCCCGAAGCCCCTCCAGTTTGAGGAGAGGAAGGAAAATATTCCACTTTGCTGCTTCTGGTGCTAGCAGCCCCACTAGCATCATCGCCCTTCCCACGGGTGCAGCAGCCCCACTGGTGGCCTCATGACTTCTCAGGTGTCCCAGGGGGCTCCTTAGGGGCCAGCAGGGTCCCAGGGCCCTCTGCACCACACAGGCTCTGAGGGTGAGGGCTCCCCTAAGCCGGGCAAAGACCTGTGACCCCAAGCCCCCGCCTGCACCCTCGCCCTCCTCCCGGCACAAGCAGCAGCAGGGCGGCTTGAACCCGTGCTTTCAGAAGTTGGAGGTTTCACACGGCAAGCGCGGGGAACCTTTGAAACGGCAGTAAGACACGCGGAAAAGTTCCAGTTTTCCCCCTGTTTCTAAGTCTAGTCAAGTCTAGTCTTCAAGCGTTTCTAAATCCAATTCATCTCCAGAAAGCCTGCGCGCTTGCGGGTAATTAGCTCGGAAGATCTCTTTCTTTGTTGCCTCAGCCTGGCTCTGTGTAACGCGCGCTGGTGAGTCAGAGAATTTAGTTCACTTAGAACGGGGTCAGGTTAAGAAACAAGCTTGCAATCCCCACATCGCCTCTGTCATCGGGAAAAATAAACCTGGCTCTTCCCAGTCCTGTTTAGAGAGGCGCAACGCAAGCCCCCCTCAGCGTGAGTGTCGTGACACGCTCGGCCGTGGTAGGTGCTCCCCGGGGCTGTGTCCTGTCCCATCCACAGGCAGTTGCCGGCATTAAGTGACGCCGAGGGTGAAAAGCATGGGCACAATATAAGGGAAAACCACAAGGACAGGATGTTCCGGGAGTAATGGAACACTAGGGAAATAAGGAGCGGGATGTATGTATCTGAGAGGGGTTTTGACGTGCAATCCAAGGGCTGGGCACATTAAATGAAGTTGGTCGTGTCCCTTATCCCGCCGGTTTTCCCCTGCCCTGGCTTTCTGACTACTTCCACCCTTCCTTTCCCGTGCGGGGCCGCGTTGCAGCGAAGGGCAACGGAGACCAGGCAAAGCCGAGGGTGTCTCCTCTGGGTAAACATCCCTCCCTCCCTCCGATGGGTTTGCTGATGTGGGGCTGGTACCCCAGGGAACACGGCTGGCTGCACCCCACCACCCCCCCCAACGCTGCTTCCCGGGGTCCTACCCCACCCAGGGGGCCGGAGAGCACAGTAGGGAATTAGGAGCCTTTTCCCGCTGATGCTCCCGAGGCAGAAAGCCAGTAGCCCCTTCCCCAAGGAGGGGAGGGAAGAGCGGGCAGGAGAAGGAGGAGAGGGCGGGTGGCTTCTCGTACCCCCTTGCAGACAGCCCCCGCCTCGTCCCACGTTATTCCCACCCGCGACCCCTCGTTTGGCGAGGGGCTCGAAAGCGCGGGGGGGGCTGCTGTCGCGTAACCCCCTCGCTCCCTTCTACCCAGAGCTACCGTTCCCGGGCTTCCCACCTCTCCCAGTCTCACCTACAATAATCCCTATCATAAGCACCTCTGTATAACACCCACCCCCCCTCTGTACAACGCGGGGGGAAGCCCTGCCTGCTGTAGAATGTCTCCATTGTGGCCCCGTGCAGGCGCTGTATATAATCTTTCTCTGCCAATATATGTCTTCGGGAGCTGCGCCCCCTCCCTCCCC
>JAHREE010000480.1:3649511-3794108 GCA_033628505.1 Tringa tobata
AAACAAAAAAACAAACAACCAACAAAAAACAAAAACGCAACCAAACCAACCCAAACCACCACCCAACCCAACACGAAAAGCAAGGAAAAAAAAAAAACAACCACACACACAAAAAAAAAACCAAAAAAAAAAAAAAGAAAGGAAACGATCTCTAAATTATGTTAATCTGTGAACATTGGGGACGCTTCGGATTTTTGACCCTGGCAAAAGTGATCGCTCCAGCATAACGTCATCTGCTGCTGTCAGTTTTGCTACCTTGTGCATGTGTCTAACTAAACACGTTTTGAAGATCAGAAATATATTAGAACGAAACTAAACAAAACAAATAGTAATAATAATAAATAATAAATCGTTGGGGCTGGTCTCCATTAAAGATGACATTTCTTTGTTGCCAACAGTATTATTTCACTGCCATGAATCTCTTCCATCACTGAGGAGCTGCTGCTGCAGAACTGGTTTGAATTTAAATGTGGAATTTCAGATCTGAGGCAAGGCAGTTTTTTTTTTTCTTTTCCCTTTTCTTTCCTAAAAAAAAAAAAAGCAGCAATAACAAAAAAATGTGCGTCTCAAATGGCTATGTCCTTTGAAAGGAGAAAAAGAGAGACTAGAATTTACTAATCATTAGTGACAACTTGAAAGATGGGAACAATAAGAAATGCACCTGTTTTGCCAGAATCACCTGAACTCATTGAGATGCATTGTGCCATAGAAACAGGTCAATTTTTCTAATTTTTTTTTTTTTCCAAATGTCTGGATCTTTGAATCAAAATCTTGCTGTTTTACAGGATGTAGAAAGAAATTTGTACAACAAAGATGGACATATGGTTTTAAGGCATAATACTGATGCAGCATTAATTTTAGTGAAATGCAATTAAGTGCAGTAAAGTGCAATACTGTAAATATTATAGATTAAAAAAAATAGCCGTACTTATTCTGTTAATAACTGATTCTGCAAGAACCATAACTTAAGTCCTTTATGCTCAGACTGGTGCATTGCAGCTTCTTGCCAAAATGACAGTCCGAGTCTTCTATGAATGGATCAAGTTATACGTATCACATATGGGAAAAGGTAGATGCCATGATTTCTAGTCAAGTTAATGTGCCATATTTCTGAGAAGTAAGCTGAAAAGTCTGTATGACACTTTCACAATCTTTTTAAGTAATGAAAAAATCAAAATTAACCCACAGAAGTGTTTTGTAGAGGTGGACAAGTTCAATATTTGGTCATTTTAATTTTTGCCTGTGATTTAATACCAAGTCTTAAGCTGATGCTTAAGCAAAATAACTAGTATAAATCCAGAAAGGATGGGGAGTAGGGAAATCCTTTAAATTATATTACCAAAGTGTCTGGGTTTACTGACCCTCCCATTTTTACTTTTTATACTATTGACTTCTACTTAGTTTATTATATTTTTTTTAAATTGTTTTTTGGTGGGGAGGAGAGGAAAGTACAAATACTGGTCTTGTCTACGTCTAACAAGATAGTTATTTGTTGCCTTTGTTACCAAGGCCCTTGTTGCTGGAAGGTTATCCTCTCAATAGTACTGTTATTAAGCCTGCTTTTTATGTCTCATTTAGCAATCCATTACTAGTTTTGGCTTTTGCTGATATTTATCAAATCCAAATATTACCGTAGGACAAAACTTCATGCTGTAGATAAATTTTAGACACTTGTCTTCTTTTTTTTTTTTTTTTTGTTTTTCCTTCAAGTTTTGATATTTTCTAGCAAGCAAAATTTCTGGAATGTCATAGTTGTGCCATTTCCCTTCTATTTATTATGTGAGAAGTAGTTATATTTTGAATTTGCTAGAGCTGATAAATGTTACCTGCCTTTTCTACCTCTCTGTGAAAGCCTGGTACCTTTTTAAAGCAAGGCTAAAATATTAAAGTAGCGTTCCTTCTTGCTGAGAAATGCAGACAAACATCTCAGGCAATTAACAATTTCTTACGGAAACAAAACATTACCTAGAAAGTAAAATGTTATTCATGATGATGTATGAATTTCTGGCTAAAATAAGAAATATTTGGAGTGATTCCAGCACTTCTAACATGCAGATCTGAAAAATAATAAACATTACTACAGAGATGCTTTAGGCTATAACAAGTAACCTGTTGTACTGGATACCCACAGCCATCGAAGGAGAATTTGATACACAGTGCTGAAGACCGAAGGCACAGAGCTTTCGATTGAGTGAGGACCGCTTGTTATCTGTACCCGTGATCTAATTATTACCCTTTCGAGTCCTCTTTTGAGCGTTTAAGAGAGGTTTATGTGATCTTTTCAGTCCTGTGCTAGACTTTCTTATGGGAGTGATTTTTACCCGTGAACAATTCCATAGAACGAGCTCAGCTGAAGCTGTAGCTGTGGGATCTGAATCGTCTCAGACATTTTCTAAGTGATGCTGTGAAGTATTATTGAACTTAACAGCGTTACAGGATGCCCATACAGCGTGCATCCACCTCATGTTGGAAGGAATAACTTTTCCACCTTTTCTGTTTTACTAGGTACCGACACAGCAAAAATGCTTGTAGATTTCTCTCAGAAATTTTGCTACACACAGCTTACGTCTTATGTTCAAAAAAATAGCTGTAACATGAATACAGTTCCCTCCTAACATGAAACAAGGCTGGTAGCGTAGCATACATCTTTCCAGAATGAAAAATTCTTACAGTTTCTTCTGATTGCTTTCAATGGATGTCTCAAGGACAGTCTTGCCCTCTACCGCAGAAGGGAAGGAGGTGGCAAGATTTATCAGCTTAGCCTGTTTTGTAGGAGGTGCCATAGATCAGCCTGGGGAAAGGGGCAGGGTGTTGCTGTGAATCTAAGGTGCTTCATGCTGCTCTTGCATTTCATTTAGCATGAAAAGAAATGAAAAGTGCACTGCTCAAAGGCTGTAGCCGAAACCGGTTCTGCTTTGCTTATTTCTCAAACGGGCCAACTGCATCAGTGGTGGTGTAAAAGCTTTGCCTTGTTTTGGATGATTCATACAGGTGTCCTCCTCTTCTTGCCATCCTTACATCATTGGGAAGAAATGAGGAGTCCTACCTGGGCTACCATGTACTGGACTGTACTTGTCACTAAGTGTAAGTCACCGTGGCTCCATTCACCATGTAGAGCTCTGGTGATCCATACAAGTTCAGAATCTGGACCAAAGTGTCTACTCCATCTCTGTTAACATGTAGTCTTTTTTTTTTTTTTTTCATCTCTTGATTTTTCTTGAGGATATTGACAATAAGATAGTCAAGGTCCTGAGGTGCTTATTAAAGTTTAAAAGTATTGTAATTGTTTCAGATTCTCAGGCATGCCAAACCTCATTTATTGTCCACCTTCATTCAGCCTGATCTTTGTCTAATCTTTCATTTGAGAAATGTGAGATTTTCAAGATCATCAGAACAATGGCTGCTGGGCAGAGTTCCCTTGGAGGAGGCCTTCATTGAGTGTATGTGGATTGCTATAGAATCTTCCTCAAAAGCTTGGTCTGGTATCTGAAAAATAACCTGAATGAATGCCAAATGAATAATGTTGTTTATAAACAATTCTATAAAAAAAAAGGCTTTATGCATTACCTGGGCCCCTTTATAATGGAAAAAATAGTCTCTGCTTTTTCTGGAACTGTCAAATAATCTTAAGTACTTCATCCATTTGTATCAGAATAGCAAACTGACTCCATGGTTCATTTTTATTGACTTGGAAGTGTGTGAAAAAAATTATACTGGAACTTTTTTTGCTTAGTAGGGTCATATGATGTAGTGACATTTTGGTTAATATCATAATACTTAGCACTTATATAATGTTTATTTTCAAAGCACTGTATAAATGTTTATTATTTAATCCTCACCCATTATAAAGTAGGTATGAATTATTATCCCCGTTTTTGTAGAAATTAAGGCAGATAAGTCAAGGGTCAGGTTCCATCACCCGTTGTCAGCACTGAGTATTATTATTTTTGGTTTTGTAATGTAACAGCACCCCCCAGATCACAATCTGACACAAACTTTGTGGTGCTGGACACCTGTAAGTAGCAGAGGCCCTGCTCTAAGAAATTTAAACTCTGTACCTGACTTCAGCGAAAATCTTAAAGGGAACATTGAACATGATTCAGAGTGGCAGAATGTGTCTGTGAGTTATTTCCACAGAACACGAAGTTACTGCCCATTCCTCGGACCCCGCACGTCAGCAGGAGTTTGGTTTATGACTCAGTGGGGCTGAGCTGCGGCAGTGCTAAGGTGAGAACCAAAATTCTGAGTTCCCAGCAGCATGCACGAATTGCTAGAAAACCTTGATTTCCGACTTCCCCTACTATAAATTTTTCACACATACCAAGTGTGCCAATTTTTTGCATGCTTTATCTGCTCTATCTTTTAGTCCTATGTTTGCCTATAAAATAATAACAAGACATGATTTTGAATTGACGTGATATTGACACATTGGGACTGTTGACTCAAAGACAATAGACATGGAGTCCTATGGAAATCCAGATCACTAAGGCAACCCCAGGTTATGAATATTTTCTTTTTTGTGATGAAAAATATGCATGTTTTCTGCTCTTTTAAATGTGTGAGGCAAAAGAAATTGTTTCTTTTTTTAAAGAGATAATTTTAGTTTTTGGAGACAGTATTACTTTGGAGGTGGCAGGCTTTTTCCCCCTTCAGTTTGAGGAAAATTTTCAAAGTATAGGAAAAATAGATTACACATCTTTCTTAGAAATGTGTTTATTTTTGTAATATCTAATATCTAATGATCCAGGTGATGTCCTTGTAATTGCTAATTGTACTCAACTCTATAAAGTGCGCACAACCAATATGGTTGGAAATTTGTTGTGTTCCTGGTTAAAAAGGATGGTCTAAGTGCCCCACTCCTCATCTGTAAGCAGCCTACTGACCCCATTATATTGCTTTCTTTCCCTGATGTGACAGAATTCCCATGGCTAACAGGTTTCCAAACAGCTGTGGCTAACACGGCAAGAGCTTGTCATTCGGCCACTTGAAAATCTCTACTGGTTACAGTAAGATGTGGTAGGGCTGGAGAAGGCCTGATATTGCTTAGAAACAAACGAAAAAGAAATGCTGTATGCTACAGAGTGTGATCTCCTCTCCCTAAGAGGAGCTTTCTGCTTTACGATTCATGCTTTTTGTAAAATTGCATCTCTAAGCCACATCTTTAAAAGGTGCAACATGGGACCCGTCAAGGTAACCCAGTGGCTAATTTTATATTGGTTATTTTTTTCAGTTGGCCTTTCTATCCAGGGCAGTGGAAGGCCATAGGCTCTGGTGTTTGAGGCATTCTTCAAAAGGGGTATGATACCAGATATCTCTCAAATTTTGTTTGTCTGTTAGACAGATTTGAGGCTAAAAGTTGGTGCCTAATTTTAGTAAATCAGCCTAGAAACTTGCTGGTTTCCAATAAATAATCGAAACTTGATGCAGTTCATACACCTTATATTGAAAATTGATATTTAACTAAAATCAGTTGAAGAATGTAGAAAATATCAGATTTGAAGCTGAAGATATTTATTGAAAGGCAATACTTTCATGAATCTAGGCTTATGGTATGTATTAACTACATCAGACAGGCAAATATCTCTGTTTCTTTGTATTAATGTATGTGGATGTTTTATTTATTTTTTTGTTTGAAAATTTCTAAATGTGTATTATTTTAATTATGTTGACTGTAAATTTGACAATGCTTTGCATTTATTTTTATATTTTTTAAACCTGTTGCTTTTGCAAAACTATGAGCAGCCAGTATGATTTGCAGTACCATTGCATTGTTTTGGTTATGTACACATAGTGTGTCTGAGTTTACAGACATTTCAGGGATTGCTAAAATGACAAAAAAAACAAATCTCCCAAACCAACTCGTCTTAAAAGTTTGTACCCCTTTGTTATTGTGGAAGAGAAAAACAAACAAACAAATAACTTTTTTTTTTAGGTTTCGGTTATGCCAGCATGCTCCTACATGAATTCACCAGACATGTTGAGTTCCAGTTTCAGAGTGTATTATGTTGAATCACATGATATGAATGTACATCTTGTAAAAGTGAGATATGAATAAACTTATAAATATTTGTAATCATGTGTTAACGGATACCCAAAATAACTACTACCAAAGGGACCATCAATAATAAGGTATTTCCCTGGGTTAAAACAGTGCTTTTTCTTCTGTATTTAATGCTTTTTCTTTTTTAGGCACCTTACTCGCTCTCTTCTTTCAAGGAATGAACACGCTGTATCTTATTCTGTAGTCATTCTACTTACAGATCTCTCACTAGCTTCTGTGTAAATTTTACAAAGCAAGTTATAGTTTCGCGATGACTAATCAGAAGCTACTTTTGTATCCCATTTAACAGTATGAATTCTTTGGTATACTATTTTTTCTTTAAGGTATCAACAATTTTTCCTTAGTGTCAGGAGGAATAAAGTGGTCTTCATAGTGGACCCTTCTAGGGATTGTATTTGATGGTTCCAATCTGTTGTCCGTGCAAATCAATAGGAGACACACTAGATGAGGTTTATTTTTCAGATGATTAAGGACTTTTTTCCATGTTCCTGATTGTTGGTATATTAGATGTAATTTTCTCCTATAGTTTTATTCTTTCTAGTTGTAATCCGGCATTCCGATGTTGAAAAGGATACTCAAGGAAACCTCTTGTTCCATGCACTGTGTTGTTTCATCAACAGCTCCAAAGCAAACTGGGTTAATGGAAATCTTTCTGTTAGGTTACAGTCTGTGGATCTGGTTCCAAACTTCCAAACTACTCACAAGAATTAGGTTAGACTCGTCTTGTTTGCAAGCCGGTTTGTCTGACCCATAGGTTGCATCTAAACTTCATCAAGAGGGGTAGTTCCGTATACCAGCCCTTCCCCAAATCCTCCCGGCATGTCTTTATTCTTTCCTGTCTGGAGCTGGCAGAGTTGAAGTCAGAACCTGTATGTAGCTTTTCTAACCTTGCATTTTCTGCAAGTACTTGTGTTTATTGGAGCTCTGACCTGGAACATAGCTGGAAAGCAGTTGGTACAATATTCCCACATCATGATTACTGTTTCTCTCTAAGCCAACACCACAAACTGACATCCTGTTTTTCCTGTCATTAACTATGTAAGAGACAGGCTATTATAAGAAAATTAATCCTTCCTTTCTGTCTCTTAAAGATACGTGGGCAGTGAATGGTTGTCAGTAGCATGTACTGTGAGAGCAACCAGAAAAAATATAAAGTGATAACAGCGTGTGCTGAAAGATCAGCTTCACTAGAAGACTGTCTAAAAGAAATCTATAAATAAGTATGTTTTAATGCTTTTATTTTTTGCCTATTCATATTCAGTTCAGATGTTGAAAAGAGAAAGTTCTTTTGGCAATTTGATTGTTAGGAAGAGATTCCCCCCACCCCCTTCATTTTTGTTAATTAGAATGTTTTTCCAATGGCTACTTGTTCTATTGCTTTCTGAAATCATTGACAGTTCTGAGGGAGGTTTCCTCTCTTTTGTCTTTGGGTACATTTTTCTTCTTCTTTGCATGAAAATTTATTTTTATTTCAAAAAAATTATCTTTTGACCCTATTGCCACCAGCATTTTTTGCTACTCTCTCTAGTTCTCTCTGTAGGATCTGAATTGAATTGGATAAGAATAAACACAGTAAAAAAATAAATTCCTTATGAATTGTCAGTAAAATTTTCTTTCTTGAGTAGCTTCTCTCTTAGACTATTATTTTTTGAGCTGCAAAAGAAAATTATGAGGAGCTACACAGGAAACAGGAGGACTGATTATCTGCTGGCATGAATACCCATGAACTGCGGAAATTTTACTAGTATGTGTGGTTCAGTCCTATATTGCTTGCATATCCAAAACTCCAGTTAAAGTTAGAGAAGAAATCTGTACAGTCAAGTCTGCAGGAGCAACCACAGAAAGATCTAGATTCAAGGACCACGTGTAAATGACTGGAGATTGGACAACAGAACAAAAGGAAATATGTGTAATTTCATTTCCCCTAATCAAATACTCAGACTTCATTACTGATATGATTAACGGTAATGATCCTACTCTTAGATTTAATTGCTGGTTTATAATTGCTACCAAGAGGCTATAAAAATACAGGGTCAAAAAGCTGGGTCCAAAAAAGTGTCTTTATGCCTCACTCTAAAGTTAGACTTCAGAGGAATTTAAGCACTTAGTTCCAAAAGCTTAACGCAGGACTCTTGGCTGCTTCTCAAACTCTGCTGAAGCCCGAGGGCTGCAGGTCCTCTAGTTTCACACAATGAATTTCTCCATGAGCCTCATGTACTACTTTGTTGTGTGCCTGGCACCTGGCAGATCTCTGTGGCTGGGAGGCTTGCTCCCTATCTAGACTGAATGAGCTAAAAAAAATGGGCCTCTGTTCCATTTTGCTTAACTTCAGATGTTTAAAATTCAGATATCTACATCAGGATCTTGTCAGTGGAAGCAAGCAGACAATTTTAGCAAATAGACCTCTGGTGAGTACATTAAGGATGTGCCTAAGAGGCAGACTAGCTCAGATGTAGACAACTTCTCTGTAGACATCTCTCTTTGGACAGACATGTCCAATTCCATGACAGATATCTTTCACATGCTTCCTTTGTGTCCTCCACTGCAGAAATGACAGTGGTTCCACCACTTTCTATTCTTTTTGAGAGGAGATTTCCTTTTACATGATGACTCAATGGCTAGTAGATTCACACAGGACTCTACAATCTGGATTCTCCTGGCTTTCTTTGTCTGAATAGGTGGGGTAGCTGAAAAGGTAGAGATCTTGATCCAGAAGAAACACTTACAGAACGTGCTAGACATGGATCTCTTGGAAATGAGTTGACTGTAGCTAATGCCACTCTGATGGTGTAGCAGGCAAATGACCTTTCTGCTATGATTTCTGTTCTAACTGGCTTCCCTACTGTGATTTCTGATAATATAGTCAACTAAAGTGCAAATTGTTTTTCTACAGATTCTTGGGAAATAGAATAATCTTATTATTTTCCCTAGGTGGGGCTCAATACAATAATATTTGTATATTTTCTAAATATATCAGCTTTGCACAGCAAAATTCCTAGATTTCATCAAGTTTCCAATTTTCCTCTTCCTGGTTGCAAAAAAAAACCCTCAAGAGGAGGGGTATAGGTGTACATATACACATAAACATTAATAAACAAGTTCCTCAAAAAGTGACAGAATTTAAATCGCCACGTACATAGCCTTAGGGTCTTTAATGAAGCAATCTCATATGGTTCCATCTTGTGTTATCGTGTACATTCTTACCACAGGACACCCGTCTCAGTTGCTGCGTGAATAAATTCTGCTCAAGGAATGAATTGGGACTGTGAAGGGAATGAAGCCGTTTTCTAGCAGTATTCCTCACTTGCATGAGATACCGGTAGATGTCTGTATGTAGGCAATGAGGGAAAGCACTGCAAGAAGTGTAAGTTTGGCTTTGTCATTAGCACAGTTAATGGTCATGTAGGAAAAGTAGATCTAGCTTGCTACAGACTTCCAAGCTGATAACTTGAAAATAGTAACACATTGCAGGATATCACCGAATGTGTGCTTTCTGTTTTCTGGGGGTTAAAGTCACAAGACCAGGAGTCTGATGTACAGAAATTCTCAGTGTTGGCTGTCACAAATCAACACAATCTGTGTCGGTTTGGGACTTTGAGGAAGCGGGCAGCATTATGTAGCGGCGTAGATTCATGCAACATGCCATTGACTTCTTGTCTCACATTAGGCAGGTCATGGTGTCTTTCTGCTTCAGTCTATAAAATGGGTATAATGACACTCTCCTAATGTGTACATAGAAATGACACTCTCCCGGTGTGTACATAGGGGGATTGTGACCATAAATTCATTAATCTTTATAGTACGCTGATGTACTAGATTTGCGAGCATCAGCACAAAACCCATGAGGCAACAAGTAACTCTGTATTCAATGCAATGTTCAGAGGATGTGCAGTAAATAAAGCATGAGGATAAAGAGAAATATTGAGCAGCTGCTGTATTCACTGAACACTGTGCACTGAATAAAGCTGGGGTCCCGTGGAAAAAAAAAAAGACTTATTGTATAATTAAAGAATGTATCATAATGTGTATACACATGGGAGTAGAATTCGATTGCACAGTAAATGCCAGTAATGGCACTTCCTGACTTTTGAGTGTTTAATGAATTAATGAACGCTTATTTTTTTCAGCTTTTAGAATCTTTTCCTTCAACATTTACATATGCAATTTTCTATCGTTACCCTTTTTTGAATTATAAGTAAAAAGCCAGGTTGCATACACTGTAGAACCATTAAGACTTGGGACACCGGACTCTGCTGAAGTGTAGAGATCACTTATCCACAAAAGAGCCTACGCTATTAGGAAGGCAATGGTGATTATAGTATCTTAAGCTTACATAAGTCTTGAGCAAATGAGCCATCTGAAGGGGTGTAGAATTTGTTGACACAAAACATACAGGTGACTCTATTTTATGGGCATTGGAACCCTCTGATATGAGGGATGGTTGAGGGAAAAAGGTTTAGGGCTTCTTCTGGTATGAGGTCAGTAAGAGGTGGGTTCTCAGCTCACATAGGTTTTCAGTGGAGTGTGAGTCTCTGCTTAATAGTAAAGGATATGAAAAGCTCACAGATATTAACTGTGGCCAACAGTGTGTGCATTTACTTTAGGCAAAATGGTATTTTGACTTGGGAAAAACAGTCCCAGTTCCCTTTTGTTTTCACCCCATGCAGATACATACCAGTGCGCTGCATACATTGTGAAGTATGCTCCATCATCACTTGTGATCTGGTGCTAGTGCTGCTGGATATGTATTTGTTCAGAATGTAGAAAGCTCTAGGCTGCAAGCAGAAGCTAAACTATCTTGAAACAAGAGGAACAGCTGGGAAATGCAGAAGCTGGCCAAATTTGAAGTGATTTCATTAGGAGATGCATAAACTCTAACCTGGCATTACAGGGTGAGATGAATGAATGTTGTATCACTGGTTGACAAATGAGGTCTTTCTTCAAGGGCTAATTTAATTTAATTTATAGCATGTTTGCCAAGGACTATGAACATGTATATGGATATTTGTGGATGAACTGACTTTTCCATGTAGCCCAAGGAGTATTGATCATGACAAAAAGTTTTCAGGAGGTGCCAGCCATTATTAATACAGAAGGATTGTTACTGCTTCTCCTGTAGTTACTAACTTTGCTTCAAAGGGAAAACTGTAGTGTTGATAAAATATCAAGCCACTTCTTGGTGTGGTAGAATTAGGATAGAGTCAGAATTTCTGGGAATGTTTATTTCTGGGCCTCATGTACTTTCTTTTTGAGACTTGCATTGTTACAGGGGCGCATAGCTTTTGTTGACCAGTGATTGGCAGAGATATGTTTCCTGGTATAAATAGATTCCTGTGGCTTTGGAAAGTCCAGGCTGTGGTTGCCACGGACTGGGAGCCAGGGCTTGAACTAGGGTGTTGTGCTCATGGAAACCCTTCTGCTTATCAGAGAGGCACACGGTTCATATATCATAGCCTTGGAATTGTTTGTCCCTTCATCCCTGTTGCTCAAGAATTGGGTATGGAGCATTTGGAAATGCTCCACTTGGAAATGTAGCATGTCTAGGCCTGGAATAGTGTCTGAACCCCCCTTTTCTTTGAGGGGGGGTCAGAATTTTATTCATGGAGAAGCAGAAGAAAGATTGGTTTTTTACCATGAATTCTCTTCCTGAATAAATGATACACTAGATGATACTGTGAGGTCTGGAGTAATTTTGATGAACAACAGTAGGGGAGAATAAGGGAGAAGAAGGAGCTGGTGAGTTCAAATTGCTTATGTCCTTTAAATGTTCAAATTCTAGTTCTTTATCAAAACTATATGCCTCTCAAGAACTGAGAAAATCAGGTTCTCAGACCCATTACTGTAAATGCCTCTTCCTGTGCCTCATTCACCTTACTTTGGACTCTGTAAATTTGCTGTTGCAGAAAGGCATAGCTTTTCTTGGTGTGTGATAGTTTTTGATTGTTTTACTTGCTTTAATTTATCTGCTATCTTAGTCACTTGGTGTCCTTTTAGTCCTTTTATCTGGATGCTTACTCCATCCAGTCTAATTTGGTAACTGTAATCGATAGTGATCTTTCTATAAATAGGCTAAACCCAGATTGTATATATTTTCCCAGAGTTTTCTGAAAAATGGGGATAGATGTCCCTCACTGCCAGACCAACGCTGAATTTTGAAAGGGTATCAGCCATACTGTTACCATGAACCACAGGGCAGGCAGGTTAGAAGCTATAGCTAGTCTAGTCTCAGCCTTTCACTTGGATTATAATCTGTGAAGTTTATAGCACCTAGCAAGTTATATCTTCTTGATCTAAGTGTCTTTATGCTTACATGAAGGAAGAGTAATGCTAGCTAGAATCTATAAATTGCCATAGAATATTATAAGGTATTGCGAATCGAGCTACATCTTATGTTGACTCAGATGTTGGAGTACCTTGCTGGTAGCCACTATTCTGTGCTATACAGTCACTACTTGTTTGTTTTCTGGTGTTATTGGATGGGCTTGTTTCAGTATTTAAAGCATTGAGTAGATCAGGATTTACCTACATAAAAGACCACATCTCTCTTGATATTCCTATTGGTCAGTAAAGGATGATCACACTGAAGACCTTCCAGTGTATAAAGGAGGCTACTGTGAAGGTATTATTCCCTTTGGGATCTGCTTCCTGAAGTGGTCCAAAATAGTTCCAATCCTTTGTCCCTTAAGGAATGCTGCAAGGCATATCTGTCTACTTAGGCTCTTGGGGCTTGATATGGCCTACTTTTGCTCTGTGTTGATTAAGCTTTGAGGAAGGGTTCTTTAAAAAAAGAAAAAAAGCAAACATTTACAATATCCACACATCTTTTACAACACCAGGAAGGCTGAGTACTGCTTGCATATTTCAGTGTGGTTCCACTGAAGGTGCAGGACAACGGCTGATTTATATCCTCTACAATCCTGGCTGCTATTTTGGGTCTGAGTTGTAAGCATCTGTTGGTATCTTTGTCTGTTTCCCTGACCTTAGTTGGAAGTGGACCTGGATGCTCCTTGTTTGAGCATTTGTTGTTTCTTTTCTGGGGTGTAGTTTGGCCTTTACTCACCTGCTTTGCATGTCTAATAATAATAATAATAAACAACAATAATATTATCAATATTAATAATTATTAATAATATCAATATTATTATTAATAAATGTTAAATAATAATGAGATTATAATAATAATAGTTGATAGAGAAACAACCTCTGGAAATGTAGTTTCCTCCATACTGCCAGAAGTATCATATGTTTTCTTTGCAATAGTGTTTCCTTCAGGGCTGCTGCATGAAGCTACCTTAACATGGATATAATAAGATTGACCCCCATGGACAATCTCCTACATTCCTTGAACTGAGTATTATTTTTGGAAATCATATACGAGACATTTGAAAGTTACACAAACTACCTGGGCTGCATGAGGACAAAGTTCAAAAGAACTGCCCAACTCATCAAATAAAATTATCCCAAATTCTACCTGGTCATAGAATAGACGATTCTTTTCCAAGGCTCCAGAGATCACAGGGCTAGAACCCAACTAGAATGGCAAATAGACTTTGAGGAACTTGTTTTTGTGTTAAACCTTTCCCCATCTCCCACTTCTAATTAGTTAAACTCCTCCTCTTCATGTTTTATATGTTGTCAGGAGTCCCAGAAAAGTCACTCCTTTAAATGTTGTATATATACATGCTATGTAGTGTTTATAAACTTTGAGAGGAACTGTCCTTCATGTCACTTAAATGTCTGCATTTTGAGGTTTATCTTTAATAAGATTATTATTTAAATGGACCGTTGTACCTACAATCCATACGATTGGAAATGATGGCATAGTTTAGCTTTTTGTATGTGGACATAAGAATGAGAAAGAAGTAATGTTTATTTCAGAAACTAAGTGTAGCTATGGCAACAGATGCATGCTGTATTTCATCTGGGAAACATAAGCAGCCATGTTAGAAAAGAAGAGGTTATTTCAATAATGGCTTTTCAATAATTCATACAAATTTTACAAGTCAAGTTAAGAAGTAGTGCCATAGTCCAACTAATGAGTATTAAGTTAATTTTAGTACGTGACAGTGATTATTCTTGCAATTAAATACTCTTCTCAGGTTATGGTTAAGAAACTAGCTGAGAAATATTTCCCAGAGAGCTACTAACAAAAACAAAGTTTGACATTTCTCAAGTGGAAATAGGATGCAAAGTTTTTATAGCTGTCCTTGTTATCGTTTTATATCCATGGTATCTCTAGCAGGATAACAAAGATTTCTAACTACATGTCCACAGGCAGAATGGGTTATAGCTGAATATTTATTTAACTAGTACTTAAATGCTTACCTAATTCATAAACATTTGTGTTAGGGGTATGGGGTTCCTACAGGCACATTAGTGGAGTTTCTAATTTAGATTGTTTCTTGTTAATAATTTAAAATAGTGCCATCTTTCCAAAGCCTTAGGTGTTGTCCCTGGCTGCTGCTTTGCTTGTACCATATCTATCTGAAGCTGCAAGTCTCTGTACTCCCTTGCAATATCAACTGCTTCCAAAACTGCAGTGAGAAACATGAGAAAGCACTTTATGTCTTTGTTTACAGTAGTTATAGAGAGCCCAGGCTGCGTGCTAATGATCTCAATTGTGACTAATGAGTATAGACGTTTTCAACCAAGATGATGTTGAAAGAGACTAAAGAGGAGAAGCAAGAGAGAAGGAAAGTCTTTGAACACTAAATCAGACCAGCAGCACTAAAATCTGACAGCACCAGCCTGGAATTTTCAGGTGAAATTCACACCTATCCAGAGGATCAATATAGGATACACACACCAATTTACTCTTTTAAGCATTATTTTAATAGTTGCTAATTTTCAAATCAGCAATTAGAGAGAATTAGGAATCTATATCTTCTGTACCATCTCACCGTGAAAGGGTTAATTTTATCATTAAAGAAGCATGCAAATAAAAGCATGTGTAAAGTGAGCACAGATCTGTCTCAGATACACATTTTGGCAGCAATTCCATAGCTAAATCCTTGACTGGCTACTTTCTTTGTATATGTACATTTTATGTCATTTAACCCAAAATTTGCATACAAAATTGGCCTGTGCAGATCTAGGAAGGTTGCACTAGAGCTCCTGAGTGGCTAGTTTATTTTAGTGATCCTTCCTCTTCATCAACCCCTCTGGAAAACTGCATTCCATTTTATATGCTGGACATGCTTCATGGTGAGCCTTGTGGAATGAGGCTTTTCTTCTTTACATATGTGCCCAGACAGTCTGTAAAGGCCTGAAGGCACTAGGAATGTGATTTCTCACCTTATGAAGGATTACACAAAAATGATTCTTCAAGCACCTTGTCCCCAGTGAGTCTGTTATAATAAAGAGTGTTTTCATTCTGAAGAGATTCACCATTGTAGGGGAAGAATTTAATATATTCAGTTTTTCTGAAGACATAATTTTACCTCTTTCACTCCAAAACCCCTGAGCTAAATATTTGTTTATGTTTGTGAAAGTGGTATGTTTTTCTGTGATGCTGGTAGGGCACATTTAGATTTTGTTCAAATGTTTTGTTATGACAGAAAATTACATTTATATTTTAAATTTACTATTTCAAAATAAACACCACAGACAAAATTTTCCGTCCTGACCTACACAGCAGCTCTCAACTCCAATAGTCTGTTCTTCCTGCACGAGGGGAACTCCCATTGATGTGTGGATCTGAGAGGAGAATTTTGCCCTAAGGGCTCAATTTTGCTCTGAGATTGACATATGCATATCATCAAAAATAGAATAATCTATGCATTTGAGGAGCTATCAGCAGCTCCTGTGCAATGCTGTTGCTCTTGGAGATTTCTGACATCCTACCGAAACATGTGATAGGCTGAGAGGTATCCTAGGTCTAATGTTTGTGCTAACAACCCCTCCCCCAAATAGATAAGGTTGAAACAAAAGACTGATGTTTCTTTGCTATTGTAATTATACATATTATGACATCTCAGGCAAATTTACCAAATGCTATTCATCTTATACCACTTCCTTGAGTAGCTCTCAATTCTAAGGCCTCCTCAGACATGTACTCAGTCAGTAGCTGTCTGGCTGCATGTGATTTTTCACATCCTTTGATGTTTTGTGAGAGCCATCTGCAAAATATGGCATTTGTGACTCCTCTTAGAGAGAAAACTATAAGAATTATAGTTTAATTTGGGATGGAATAGTATTTCAGTGCCTTCTTGCTCCTTGGTGTTTTTAAGTCTAGAAAAAGTTATCTGAGGAACAAAAATTATCACCTCTTCTCCTTCTTGCACAGCAAGCCTCTTTGGTCTTTCTTCCCACCTCTTTCCTTCCAGTTTTTCCTGTTGGCCTGAATAATATGACGTCTTACCTGCAGTGAGCTCGAGTTTAGACAGAAGTCATCAGTAATTCCCATCGATTTCCCCCACCACTTCTGATCCCACCACCACCCTCCCTTTCCTGTTTGTGGTGGTGATGAAGTTCTGCTCATCTCAGCTACAATTTGTTTCAGGTAACATTAGCCATGTAACAAGCAAATTCTTACTAAGTATTATTACTTAGTAAGTAATTCAAAGTAAGGTCTTTTGATGCAATATAGCAGATGGGTACCATGGTACACCACTGGGTGGGACTGAAATAGGTGAATAGCTGGGACTCAAGGGGCGGTCTTTCTGTGCTTGCTTTCCACCGCTTTTTCCAGCTGTCCATATGCCAGTGACACAGTGCCAGCAGCGCAACACCGCTTGAACCCGTGTCAGGTGCATGATGCTCAAAACTCTCAAAGATGACTGCCTCTTATCTAAACCAGATCTTTATTACAAGAGAAATTTTCTGACCAAAGGGCACAAAATTAACTCTCCTTGCATTGTATTAACAACATCTGTACCAGCAGTTAGGAGACAGTGTCATATCACCATAAGCTTTCATTCTGTTTTTTAGCTCCACCTATGCTATGATCTGCTTCCCTGGTGAAAGTCACAACAAAAAAGAAAAGGAAAGATTCATTCTCCTGCTATACAGCAGGAAGAATGTTGGGAAGCCCTGTTTTCCCTTTGCTGTGGTACAGAAAGAACACTTTCTCACTGGAATTGGCAGGAATAGTAGAACCTCCTCTTCCTCTGGAGGAGAGCCGTTTCTTTTAGAAGACAACACTGGAGAGCAGTTCCCAGCACTGCCTACTGGGCCTCAGCACTATTCCTACCTCACACAGTTCCTCTAAGGACATTACAAGGATTCTTCAGAGCAATTGGTTAAAGTGCCTTTAAAATAAATGGGATGGTTTGTAGCTCCAAGGAACTGTGCTAGTATGAATATTCTGTTAGTTCTCTAACAAAGGTCAAATTACGACAGTTTGGGAAAGCTGCTTTATGTAAAAAATAACATACTTCAGCCTCAGGCACTGGTTACAGCTTGGAGTGGGATACAGCTTGGCCTTCAGCTAGGTGTTGACATTGTATATTTCTATGTTAGTTCAGTGCCCAAAACTCCCACTAAAGGGGATGGAGG
This sequence comes from Tringa tobata, assembly GCA_033628505.1. Taxonomy (NCBI): domain Eukaryota; kingdom Metazoa; phylum Chordata; class Aves; order Charadriiformes; family Scolopacidae; genus Tringa; species Tringa tobata. The sequence goes on from JAHREE010000480.1 coordinate 3,667,069, forward strand.
CCTAGTTAATTCAGTCAACGGAGTCTAGAGGAGATACTTAGGGACTGACTCACTTACAAAGTGGTGTTCTAGGTTTTCTGAGACATCCGAGTGAGGCCATCAGTTTTGATGTAATACATACAAAGGACCTTCTGGAGAGGCAGCTGGCACCTCACAGGATACACTAGAGCATCTCAAATGGCAGCTGATTGAGCCATGGATCTCCCTCTTGGGTAGATTGACACTTAATCCTTTTGTAGACATCTACATTGTTAACACCTAAGTTTAGATATCTGAATTTTGAACAAAATCCCCACTCCAGAGTCGTTGTGCCATGACTAATCCCTGGAATTTGGTCATCTTGACTATGACATATTATGCGGGATTAGTCAAACAAATTTAGTGGTATTCTTTCAGATTTTATAATTGATGTTTATCAAAGGCATAGAGACTTTAATAAATAGTACAATAAGCTTATCTGGTGAATATGGATAGCAAGTTGTTCTAATTTGGATGTATATATTAGTTTGTATTTTTGAAAACATTCTCTTCTTAGAAGTATGAATATTTGGATTCAATGCACTAAAGTGATTCCAAATGTCATGAAAATATATTTCCAGCTGCTATTTGAATCTATATTCAGGGGACCTGTTTTCTCACTATGCCACCTGCCTCTCCTCCCAACTGTTGGAGCCATTCTTAGTTGCTGCTTGGAGCTACAACCTATTTTCTCCGCACTCTCACTTTTGCTTAAGGTAAACTTGAACCAGAAACTACTATTCCAAACCTTTTAACTTCAAAATGCTTCACAAATATTTAAAACTAATCACAAAAATATCCTTCAGTAGAAAATGCAACACATTTTACAGGTGGGGAAACCCAGAGAGAGATATAAAATAGCATCCCGAGAGAGCACATGAAATCCTCGATCTGCTTCAGGCCACTAAACATGCTTCCAGGCAATATGGAAATGTATAAGAGCTATAAAGAAATATTTAGGGTTCTCAAAATCTGTGACTATGAGAGGTAACTCTTACAGTATGCCCACCGTGGGTATGGTTGGTGATGCAGCTGCAGAAACCTCCCATGCTGTACCAGTAGATAGGTGTGATGGTAGGGAGTTGATAAAACACTGGCTGACTGTCTCACTCCCCACATCAGCCTCCTGCAATGAAAAGCATATGTCTGAAGGTCACAGACAAAACATTGATTTTTGGAAATAATGCCTCAAGATCAACAGATCAGCATATGTGTGGTTGAAATATGATTTGATTCCTGGAAATGGCATAAATGCCAGGCTGCACTTGTTTCTGTAGTAGAGGTGCCTTAAATCTTTCACACTAGTAGATGTAACCCTCTGATGGTGGAAATCCCACCTCCTCAAGTCAATGAGGCCAGTAACAAAGCACTTGTACTCCTGATAGACTGAACATAATATTGGTACTAGAAATAAAAGTCTATTACAAAAGTATTTTTTGCTTTAATAGGAATTCACTTCATATAAGAAAGAAAAAAACACATTAAAGCATAAATTAGAATCTCTGAAGGAGCAGAAACCCACACTGAGAAAATCCGGAAGGCTGAGAAAAAACCTTAAAGCAAAATAAAGCACAAAAATTCAGAGTCTTTCCTTACAATTTATGCGATGCAGCTGAGTGCATCTGTAGTGGGCACTCCAGAAATCACTTTTCATTAAATCATACTTTTCCTGCCTTTAGTTTTTTCCATATGTCATAAACCAGTATTGTTTTGCTCTCTTGGTCAGATGAGCCAACTAGCTTCTCCTAGTGGCAGATGAGATCGCAGGCTGCATCCTCCCTCCCATCATAATATGATCAACTGCACAGAAGCACTGGAGCTGGCACCACTTGGTAATATTGGCTTTACTACACAAGGGTAATAGGTTGATGCTTCCCAGAATTGCTGGGCTGGCTAAGGCTATGCTAAACCCCAATATATGCCCCAGAGAAAACCTTACGTGCTTCAGAGAGGTCCAGGAGAGAAAGTGAGTGAGGGCAGACTACTATGATCAGAAAAATACCTATTGCTTATAAGCATATTGTTGCTTGAAAGCCATTTTCTGTTCACTTATAAATGATCAGGAGTGAGCAAGGCTGAATGAACAGTCTAGCAAGGCTATTGAGCTGGGTATCCCTTTCATAAACCCGGGGTTCAGCTGGACCTTTCTGAAGCCCTTGTGGACTGGAGTAGAGGCTTAGACTGACAGCTATTGAAGTCTTTTTCTCCGGGTCAGATTGCCAGCTGCAGGGCATCAACATATTTACTACCAAAGCGTGTTACCTTGCATCCTGCTTTAGGACTGGATTTTGGCTCACTACTGACTGGGCTATGAATGTGATGTGAGTCAAGAAGAGACAATTTAGTCAACGGAAGCAAAAATCCACCTGTGGTCCTCTGATCTGCCATACGCTTCTCTCTTGTTCTGGCACACGGGGTGGCCTGTGGCCTCAGCTTCATTAGGACTGAATTTACTTCCCTCCCTGGACCTAACACTTCTGATTCTGATGTTCAGAAAAAATACCTTGAGGGCAGAACAGAAAACTAAGACTAATTTTTCAGGCATTGTTTCAGTACTGGAAGGCTGATAATATTTCCTTATTATAATGTCATATATTTTGAATTTTAACATGTCCTGATCTGAGAACAAGAGACAGCTTTTCCTTCTTGATAGAAATTCTGCTTTCCAAACCTTAAACACAATAAAACTTGCAATGCTGATGTCCATTTATCTTATTTGCCAACACTAAACCACATAATTCTATTTCTTCTTTCAGATCTCTTTTCAGTAAGCTGTTTTCCTACCATCCCTTCTCTTTCTCTATCTCCTTTACCCTCTCTCTTGGGGCTCAACCTTGTCAGTACTCTAGTTTATCCACATTTCGCACTGCTGGTCAAGGGAATGTGCTTAGGGTTATGAAATGTTGATGGATGGCCAAATGAAGCTGTAATGCCATAGACCTCCTAATATATTGTATTTAATTAGAAATTTCTTAGGAACCCTCAATCTTTTGAATCCTTTCCTGAGTGAAAGCTATAGGGAGTCACAGTATCCTGTTTCCTGTAAGAACAGCAGCAAGGATAGGGAAAATGCTTGGTGTTGATCATAACCAGCCCCATGAATTCAGGCTCATCTGAGGGAGGGTTGTTCAGTGAGCTAACTCCTGTGCTGCACAGGCAGTTATATCTGGACGTGAGTTTGATCACAGGACTTTTGCCTAGATAGTGTGGTCTATATATTACAATTACCAACTTTGGCAGTCAAAAATAATTTGTAACCTTTAGGTATTTTTAGAAGAATGGACCCCAAAACTGTGTTGTGGAGGATATTACATTATGGAAAGAGAATGATCAAATGATACAGTGTCATTTCTAAAATTGCTAAACTGTCATTCTCTTCTAAAGCCAGTAATAAGAATGAAAACAGTATGGTTGGTAGAACCCTCCTTCCCTTCCCTCACCGGAGTATATCCAGGGCTTTCCATACCATGTAACTCGACGTCTACTCTTTCAAATACTCTTTTACAGCCAAACTCAGAAATCTTTCAGAGTGAAAGCAATTGACAAAACTCTAAACTTCCTTTTTGGTGTCTCTGGCCTTTAGCCCAAAACTTTTCAGAAGCTTTCCTGATAATCAATAAAGGACCACAAATTACCCTTGTATTTGAACTGCTTATAGTAGGTTAGAAAATCTCTGTAGTAATCCTGTTTTCGCTCAGTAACATTTTCTTTAAAATGGTCCATTGGCAGTAAAAATGATCATGTGTCTTCTCAGTTTAATAACAAATATGTTTTGAAAAGAAAACTGACATTTGGAAGATTTGTTCAGTCATTTTGCAATTGTGCACGTGTGACCAGCCAGGAAATTTTCAAGTTAAGAAAAAAATTAAAAACTGAGAGCAAGATTTTATGATTTGAAATGGTTCTAAATATATGGCTGTATCTTCAGCCAGTGTAACCACGATGTAACTTGAATGATGTCAGCAAAACCACTCTCTTTGGTTTTATTAAGGACACAACGACCTATGCAGGTCCAACTTGAAACAATCAACTTTCTCACTGACTCAGGAGAATCTTGCCAAATTCAAAAGGGAATAAACATTAATATTTTTAAGCTGTGGGGGTTTAAAGTGATGGATTTGCTCAGGGTCGGGAGGAAAAATTTAATCTGACTTCTTGTTTTGGATTAAGAAAAGTGCTTCCAGAGCCCTGAATCTGAGTGAAGGTTGGCCTTGCATCGGTCTGTAATAGCAGCACTTCTCTTGGAATCTGCAGCTCTGCAGGGATTATGAGAACATGGAATTTGGAGAAGGAAAGTTTGGCTATGTCAGATAGTTTATTCCCCTGCAAGAGTTTAATATTCCATAAACAGACGATAGACCAGCCCTTATGTGTAAATCCTACCAAATTTACACAGTGGGGAGTGCAAAGCTGTAGTAGCAGTTATTTAAAAAGCATATGAAGTGTGAACATGGAAGATGAAAACTTTTATATAAAATTCTTGCACTGTCCTATAGTATGTTGCTGCTGGATTGTAAGGATTTTAGTCAAAACCAGGCATCATGAGAACCTGGGAAAAATGATTATGATGTTATTAATTCATTGGGTCTTTCCATAAAAGTGTTATAATCATATTCTAACTTCAGATTCATCTTTGTCTTCTTAAGTGCCTTAACAAAATCTGAGAGTACATACTACTTCTTGGCAGGATCTCATGGGCTTATGATGCATCTTGCTTAGTTATTATATGGAAACAGCTTTGTCTATGTGGTCGCAAGACAAAAGGACAATGATTTGCAACGTGACTCATTGGGTCAGCTCTTGCAGCAGCCTCAAAACCTTTTATGAATTTGCAGATATACCCATGTATGATGTTCATATGGAAATTCTTTCATTGTCACCTGGTATACCCCTGAGGTGTACAAAACATTCATATGCTGCCTTTCAGTGAAAAAAGCAAGATAAGAGGTAACTTGGAGTAATTTTTCTTTTTTTTTTTTTTTTTTTCTTTCTCCTGGCTCTGCTTATGCTAAGTTTTGTTAGGTTTTCCATATGATGCCCTTCTGTCTTTTGGAAATTCTAACCACATGGAATTTGAAGACTGCCTTTATTTATAATAGGTTTTCAGATGTTTGACAACCTGCTTGGGCCTATAGTGTAGTTTAAGCCTTGCTCATCATGTTCAGAGATCTGTCATACTGAGAACGGGTGAGATAGTCTCAGAAGCAGCAAGCCTGGGATTTCCATGGAGCGTATGATAAAGATGTAGCCAAGGACAAGCAGAGGGAAACAATATTTTCCCACTTCGATGTATCTGCTGGAGTATTTGCCTGCTTCTCTTTTATATCAAAGGTGTGAGTTTATTTGCCTTTTTTATTTATTACTGTACCACTGATCTTGGACCAGATGTGCTAACTCCTGCGCATCTTGAGAGCAGTAGATTTACTGGTTGTGTGCAAACCATCTGCACCCTGCATGTGTAACAGGTCCAGTCCTTCCAAGAACTGTTAGATTTACTGAACTTGTGCTATGTGGCTTCTACACCTAGGAAATGATGAGAGGAACTGCTCTACTCCTCGTTCTCGTGAGGGATTGGAAAGGAGAAGAGACACATCTTCCACTGTAGGAAAACAGACCCTCAAGAAGGAGTGCTTCCTCATTTGGAAAACTTATTCTGTGAGCTCTGGACAGAAGACAAATTCAGTGACTATGAGAAACCTTAGTATCTGAGAGAGAAACCTGTTCAACAGTTAATATGGCTTCAGGCTCTATAATCCCCTGAGGCAGCGAAGCAACCTCTGTGCCTTAGAAACTCCTTCAAGGTGTCAGCCTTGTCAGTGTGGCACTTGTGAACCACTGTGCCGGCAAGCCACAGGGCATGGGGTTGGATCTCCAGCCTCTAGAGCCTAAGTGTCTCAGACAGTTGGTCTGGCTGAAGACTGTGGAGCTGGTGTAGTTATCCACAGCACTGGGAAACAGGCAGGAGTCACCGAGTCAGTGTCTTGTACACAAATTAACCACAGGAGGTAACTGATAGTGCTGGGGATAAAAGGAAGGGGAAGAGTATCCTGAATGGAAGGATGAACCAATGAAAAAAATCAATTGCAGAGAAAAGTCTGAATGTGGGGAAGATAACAGTGGAAGATATGAATGATTTCATACTCTTTATCTGTTAAAAAAGGGAAGACAGATAGAAGATAAAAGGTCTGTCTGACAATAGGTAGTATTGAAATCCTGACAGGTTTCTTTGGTTGCTAGTTGTTTATGCAATCAGAATTAACTGTGAAAGTGTTCAGGAGTATTTTACTCTGAAATAATGAAATATAAGGTGGTTTGTTTGTTTGTTTTTAAAAGGAAAATCCATAAAAAGAAGGTGAAATCCATAACAGTCAAAGTCTCTGTGGCTGAAGAGAAAATTTTTTGATTTAATGGAGCAAGACCCTGATTACAGAGGATCACTGGGATCTGGAACAAATCATTGGAACATCAAGAATTAACTCTTGACAAAGGAGTTTGAGTTTGTCAAACTTACAAGATCCCCAGTTCAGATTGAAGAAGAGGACATAATGAAGAATCCAAAATAGTGCTGAGAAAGATGCTTGAGGAAGTTACAGAGGAGTTGTATAAGAGCAGCATCTAGGCCTGCAGATGGCATGGAAAATAGTGCAAGCCATAAACTGGAAAAAGGTATGCACTAGATTACATCACTGTGAAATAGTTTGTAAGAAGCAGCATACAGGAGATCAATGACAGCACCATTTGCTCTGGGGGATTCTTCATAAGAGCAATTCATCAGAAGATGAATGGACTATCACCCTGAAAGCAAGTAAGACATTTATTCATCTTAAATTGGATACTGGTGCACATGATGGTATGTTGATTGAAATAATGTTATCCTCCTGACAAGAAGCAGATAATGGAGAGTCAGGGGAGGCTTACAGGGGTAAGCTAATGGCAACTAAAGTTAACATGAGGGTAAATAAAGTCGACAGATACAGCTTGTATTAACTTTATGGAGAAGAACTTCCATTAAGGAACAAATAATGCATTGAGCCTTTGTTCTCATTGGGACAATGGACTCATGGGACAGAAAAGGAGGACAATATACCTGAGGAAGCATTAGAGGACACCAGCTAGAGAACAAGCTGTCTTTGAGCAGAACACATATCAGAGGAGAGAGCCAGCCTTCCTCCAGTCCCTATTTAAATTCCATTCCTCTTAAGGAAGAGGCTAAAAAAGGAGCTGGATGAGTTTATTACCCCAAGAATCACAAAATGCGTAGGAGAATGAACTGTGGGTACATTCTTTGTTCATCTCTAGAGAAGAAAAGAGGGACAGAATGTTTTGCATTTTGATAGACCAGAAGAACTGAATAAATAAAAAAAAAAAAAAAAAGAAAAAACTCACAGTAGTTGTTAGGGGATCATTTTCAGGGAAGTTGTCTCATACTAGATATTTTTATATGCTGGATGTATAGCAGCAGGGTTCTGGGGAATGTCTTTGGAAAAACACAGCACATGTTTTGTGCATTTTCCACGTCCTATTGAGAAAACCCTGTTTCTTCAGAGTTCCATTTAGGTTGTGCTTAACACTAAATTTGTATCATCAGGAAATACAAAAAACTTTTGATAGCACAGAAACAATTGGGGCACCACAGATTATATTTTAATCTCGAAAAAATGGTAAAAGAAGTTGAAATGTCAGAAGAGAATGACTGGAATCTCTGAGCGTCCTGGAACAGAACCAGAGCTGCTGGGTTAGTGTGACGTCAGCAAAATGTAAATTTTCTGTAACATAAATAGCACACCTGGGAGAGAAGGTTATTCGGCAAGACATATAGGTAACAATGAGACCACTGCAGTTGACAAAGAAATAGTAGATTTCTTGGAATGATGGATTACATTAGGACAATTGTACCTTATACTACCACCTGAATAAATGAATAGAGAGCGCTCCTATACAATGACATTGCCTGACCTTAATCAAAAGTCTAAGTAAAAGGGACTAATTTGAGAGGATGGTATGCACAAAACTATATTGTCCATGGGTGCCTCTAAGAAGGATTTTGGTGCAATCTTCTTGCAGGAGAGTGGTCACAGTTAGACACCAGTGTTTTAGGCATAGTAGATGCTAACAGGAAATGAGACTTAATAAGCTCAGATAGAGAAGGAGGCTTTGGCATGGTTGTAAAAGACTTCATGTCTTAGTTGTGGGAGGCCTTAGCTATTACTATTTTATTAGCTGAAATCGACTGCAAGCCACTTATTGCTGTTACTGAAAATGGCCTTGCAAACTCTCCAGAGAATTCACAGCTCTTTTTTTTTTTTCTTTTTCTAGAAACTACAAATGGATGATTTGTAAATTGAATCTGAACCTGGAAGAGATTTGGAGATGCAGACACACTCTTTAAAACGTTTGACAGAAGTGGTGAAGTCCAACATTAGTATGTTATGCTAATAAAAATAAACTTTGTGTTCTGAGGTGAGCTAAGTATCGCGAGATTAACTACCTTGGATGAGACACTACACAAAGTAATTAAGATTAAAATGGTAGTGGCAAGAACAGCATATTCCTCATCACTGTTATCAGTGTAAGGGGAACTACTATCACTGCAGGAAATTCTGTTTTAAGAATGATGACTACTAAGTTGTTATTAAAAAGTATGTGAAAAGTAGTCATGGAGGTCGATAGGGGTTCTTTGAGGAAAAAACTTCTAAAGGAAAGAGGAGAGTTATTTTGACCATAAATGAACAGTAATATTGAAGAGTCTCTTAAGTTTTTCTGCATATGCCAGAAATAAAGATCAAGGTGTAGGAAAGTGTTGTATTGATGGTGCAGAGAAAAAACTGGTGGGAGCAAAGCACACATAGATTATTTATATGGATTAGGGGAAAAGAATTCCGAAGCAGCTCTCTATAAACTCTGTATACTTACTATTATTCTGACTCTGCTGAGTTAATTTTGTTGGGAGATACAGGTAAAGAACTGGTGATGATAGACGTCAAAGACCTTTTCTTACCTAATACACCTTACTCAACAGCAACAGGCCAGAATTAGATATGTGTGAATGTAAGCAGTTTGCAGTGCAATATTGCCTTAATCAGCTATGTGCTAGTCCCAATGACCTTCTGTCCAGTAGACGAGTGAAAAGCAGTGTGTGAGACAGGGACAAACCTGGTGTGTTTAGACAATAGGTCTCCAGGTTGTGAACTAGCCAGGAGAAGCAGCTGCCTTGTCTTCTGAAAAGGAGCAGGTCTGATGTTCCAGAGGAAGCGAGACACCACCTCAGACACTGTTGGAGAGTTTAGTTATTATTGTGACTTCATGTGTTTGCATTAATAACGGTTTTAATTATAGCTGTCGTTACATTTTGCCTTGGAATGGAACGCGTGGTATTTGGGGCTGTGCCTTCAAAGGCTGAGCAGCTTGGCAGGGCACTGTGAGGCTCTTGTTGCAGTGCACAGACAGCTGGATGCAGACAGAGGATTATTCCCAGCATCTCCGCTGCCGAGTAGCACTGAAGACCACAGAGGGAAGAGCTAGGGAGGGCCAGAAGACAGCCTAGAGGCATCTTGCCCTCCACCTATGATTGATCGGCTAAGACCCTGTGGGAGATAGGCCATTTGCTCCCGCTGGCAGAGGAGATGCCAACCCACCCAGAGAGAGGGATTCTGAGAAGTCTCTGAAAGGGGAACCTCAAGGAATGTCCCTCCTCCTGCTGGCAGTCATTCCTGCGGGAAACATTGCCTGCTTCCTAAAGAGGTGGTGAGTCCCAGCAACTGGGATACAAGGTAGAAAAGCTCATTCTGTCCATTTCCAGGGCTGTGTAAGGCCTTCAGGATTTGGTCTGTGGACAGTAGAAATCTCAGGGCTTACGTTAATATGAAGTAGGCTGACAGGTACTGCAGGTGAGACATTTTTCTGGTGTGTACAACTTAACTCTGGCAGGTTGAGATGGTGTGACTTCGTTCCAAGCCTAATAAACCAACAGAACTTGTGTTTGCTATGAATGGGCTCATTCATTTCAATGGCAATGTGTGTACACATATGTTTGTGTGTGTGCGTGTGTGTGTGTAGAGAGAAGAGAATCACTCTTATCCCTTCTCCTCATGGCCTATATCATACAGCATGCCGACATATCCAGTCCATCAACTCCTTCATAAGGAATCTAAAAGAAAGAGACCAAGGAAAGTTTAACAGCTTCATAGCTTGTAATTCTCTTTTGGCCACATTTTGTTTGTCAGGGAGAGCACAAGAATGAGGCCACACATAATTTAACACCTTTCCCTATTTAGAGTTTGTTAGTTTAACTTTTTCTGAGATTGTTTTTTAAAAAAATGTTTGTCTGAATTTAGTGGTTGTGAAGGAAAGTGACGGCCCTAAAGACTGTAGTTTTCCTTGCAGAATGGGCGCAGGATGAGCTCCAGCAGAGCGAGCTTCCCCATATTACCACCCTGATTTGACCTTGAATGACCTTTTGCTAGGCTCAGTAAAGCCGGTCTTCGTATCTTTCCAGTTCTTGGCCTTTTTGCTGGGACTGACAGCCAGGCTGTGCCAAATGTGGTAGTGCTTCTGGGAGGCTGATATATGTCCAAATCAGAGCCTGACTTCTTTCACATAGGCACAGTGTTGTAATAACCTTTCCAATAATAAGGAGGCTGGCGAGCAGAGCTAATGAGACGGAGATCTCAGGGTGAGTATTTCAACACCTGCAGCCATGGAAGTGCCACCTTTCCCAAGGGCTCTATTATTACAGCCCTGCTCAGGCACTAATACTTGCTGGGCCTTGTACAAACGCAGAGCGAGACAGAAAAAAATGTGGGAGGAGAAATGCTTAAAGCCACAACCCCTCCTACCAGATCTCTTTTATAAAGGAGCAGAGCCACAGGGAAATAAAATAGCTTTCCCTACCACAGTTAAACGGACAAAAAGACTCGATTATTCCAGTGTCCTGGCTCACTGCTCACTGGTCCTGCTGTGTTTTGAAGGTGGATGATAAGAATCCGACCTTACCTCCAGCAAGAAGGTTTGCTGCACCCCCAAATTTTGATGTTTTGAGTTTTTATTTGAAAACAAGGACCCACTCCTGAATTTGCCTTAGCAAAAACTTGCTAAAGCCCACCCAATGACTTTTCTTAACAAGGATTCTCCAGTTTAGGCACAATGTCTTCAAACCTCATGCTGGCATCGCTGTAACGCACTGACAACTTCAAACAGTTTTGCACTCTCTCTGTCTGGACCTCAAGGTGGATGGGCAGAAGCCAGGTGGTCTTGTGGGGCTGATGGTGTCCTCCAGCTTATACAGTAAGCCCTACTAAATGTGTTGAGCCATGGCAAGACAGCCGCTAGGACCCTGAGTGAAGCCAGCTTGTGTTGCGTTGGTTTGCTGATGGACTTGCTCGGAATGGCACATGCTATTTCTTCCTTCACAAGGAAGGAAGAGGGGGGCTGTGAGGGAAGATTAGGCAGGTCACCAGGTGGTCCACCATAGGGCCTTCATCCTTCATGCATGGGGGCAAAATCCTGCAGAAAAGCATGTCCTTTGTCTCTGTAGGACTCCAAATTATGAGTGTTAACAGTGTTTAGAGGAACCCTTGGTTTAGTACAACATTTGATTTTTCCTGGTAAGATGTGACCAAAATATGAATCTAGATTTTGATATCAGTGCCTTGGAGCATGACTCTGAGCAAGTTTTCTGCTGGGGGTTTGTTTGGGGCTGTGATAAAGACAGAGACTTTTAGAATCTGTTTATCAACTCCCTGCAAAATTCTTGTTGTTTAGATCCAGAAGGTTTGTTGGGCCCATCTCTGTAGAAAACTGCTCTCTTGCATTTGATCTTTTTCACATGCTATCAAAGTTAGCAATGGCTAGTGAAGAAATTACTATTATAATTCATTAACTCTGGTCTCTCAGAGGAACCATATGTGTAGAGCAGAGGGAAAAGAATACTGTTGGTTTTTAATACCGAGTCACTGCTACTGATTAAGTGTTTCTCTTTTTTTTTTTTTAAAGAAACAGAAATGGAAGAAAAAAAAAAAGGTTTTTTTCCCTGAAGCTTAAATGTCAAGAGAGTTGATTTCCTCTGGGTGACACAGTGTCTTCAGAAAGTTTAAGTCCAGCAGGCCACAGTGATATCAGCCAGCACTTGTTTTAAAGGATATCTGTAAAAAATTCATGGTTAGATTCCTGCGTCTCAGGTCACAGGAGAGTGTGACTATTAACAAGTTCCAGCTGCTTTATGGAGTTTCACCAGCCATTTGTGGATCTTGACTCTTTTTTTAAGGAAATCTTTTAACAGCTTTTTTTTTTTTTTTACCTGGAGGTATATTAAACCTTTAAATCTTTTTATTTTTTTAAAGTTCACATTAAATACTCCCTTTGTGTCCATGCTGAGGAAGTGTTTAATTACATTAGTTAAGAAAAAGGGAGAAAAAAGAAGGAATAGTTCTGATTTTGCTCTCAGTTGCACTATGATTGTGCCGTATCCTCCAGTTATGTTTTTTTGTATTTATTTTCTCGGCAAGGTGCCTGTTTTAATACTGCAGCTGATGACCTAAAAATGCATGAGATATGTTTTATTATACACAAGCTGCACGATATGGACAGCCGGCTCTCCTGGGCTGGCTGAGCTGTGCCACGCTCGGGATGGAGGAGAGCAGCTCCGGTCACACCTCCCACTCTTCCATCCCAGGTCCACACTGAAGTTTACAGCAGCCTCGATGGTGGTGGCAAGGCAGCACCACTGAGGCAGTAGCCGAATTCAAGGAGGTCCAGCTACGGCTCCTTGCAGTCTCAGCCTGCTCCTCTTGCTGGAGCCAGTCCCGGAGGCTTGATGCCACCTAAGAACTGCCTTGCTCCCTCCTCTGAGCTGCTTTGCTCAGCGCTGCGCAGCTGCCAGAGCTGGGGCTCAGCACTGGCCAGTCTGTTCTGCCTCCACTACTGCTATTTCAGAACAGGAAAATGCTGAATAAGAAAAACAAATATAACGATGCTGTTTTTCCCTCCAAATTTAGGGGTCTAAAAATTCTGGCATGAAAATATTTGTTTGGAAATTTGGGCCCAGATCACGAAGAGAGCAAACACAGTGACTTACTGTAATATCTGTGTTTGAATTTAAATGAGAGTAGGCAAAGGGATTTCTTCATTCAAAGTTGCAGTATTCAGAAAATGAGAGGCCGCTCAAAGATGCATACTGGGAAGAAACTGCAAGAACAACCCTTTGCCAAGTGATTATTAACAGCAACAAAAATATTCAAATTCCTCCTTGCAGATTTGGTGTTTGCCACACTTTTCTTTATTCTACATGCATATATAGCCTCCTGAATGTAGGTATGTATACCTATATCACACATATGTGGGTGTGTACTTACAGTATATATATATATATGTCTCTATATACATATTCTGTAGATGAGGGTCATCATTCTAGGTAAGGAAGACAAACACAGAATAAAATAACATTTTAGTCAGTCAGTATCTATTCAGGATTTTATAGGAAATCTGGGGCATTGCCATGACAATTCAAAAAATGGTTAGTTAATACCTTTTGTATTCTTGTAAACACCTACTTATTACTGCAACAGCACCGAAAACTTATTAAGAGTGCTTGTTCAGGCCAAATACGCATAGAAAATGTAGAATAATCCTCCTTCTTCTGTATATTTATTGTTTTTCTTAACATAAATGAAATGTAAATTGATACAAATAAATAAATTCTAATTACCATGAAACTCTGCATGTCTACAAACTTTGGCATGAATTAGGAAATGCACCTGGAACTTTGTAGCTCTTATGTAAAATTAATAATAAATGTTTTCTTGCCAACATCAATATGTTTATATTATGGTCATGGGACTCTCTCTGATGCCTAAATTATTTAACACATTAATTTTTTATCTCCACTCAAGCCTACTACATAAAGTTGCTGAGCTTGGTATCAAAGGTGGTGCTTCAAATCAAATTGATATTGCATTTTAATTAAAAACAGTGTTAGGACACATCTCACAGTCTTCACTCAGGCAAAATGTACTGGAGTAGTCAAAACTTGCTTTTCCTCTGCTTTCTGCCTTGCCAGGTGCTGGCAGGGCTGGAAGTAGGCAGGCGTCACATGCAAATATTGCCTCACTCCCTGCTCTGTGTTTTTATTTGCCACTTTTATATTGCATTACTTAAGGCTGTGCCACAGAAGAAAAGGTCAGGGCTAAGTAAGTCACACGCCAGATCCCCAGCGCCACTCTCATCACACTGTGGGATACATGTGAATGCAGTTGTGAAGATTCTCAGCCCCAGGACAGGCATATCCTTCTGTTCTCTGAAGGATGCCCTTCCACCATGTATTGATATGTGAGTGGAAGGGCAGCCATGGCTGGTTGGTGACATTTTGAGGTAGACTTTAGATACAAGGGAAGCTTGACCTGGATGGGCTGATAAAGTTTTCTTGCTCTTAACTGAAGCAAAGATCTTAAGCATGCAGAATCTGCTTCAGATTTTGATTTCCTTCTTTGCCTGGGTCACTTTCAGCCACTGCCTTCTTCAGCTATGTGCTGCTCCTGGGTCCTCTCAGGCCGGGTGAATTTCACGTCTGGAAGAACCAGATAGGCAAACAGTAAGTTACTGGCGGGTCTTCTGCTTCTGCTTGTTGTAGCAAACAGGCAGACCTTCCTCACTCTGCCACTTTTTGGGGAATAAGACGTGTTCAAAAAGTGAAAACAGTGATCTGCTACTACAGGAAGAAAAGACTCAAAAGCCCAACCGTGGAGACATGAGATGGCATCTGGCAATTTCCAAATGAAACACTCAGTTTGGAAAACACTGAGATCAAAGCACTACCTTTTTGCCAGTATAGCCTCAGTCATGACAAATGAGTGGCCTGGGAGCTCTAAAAACAATGGTCTTATGATACTTTCGAGTCACATTGATTTAAAGTACTTACTTGAGATACCTGAGTCTGTGTGATGCTGACTCTTATACAACATCATGGGTGTGCTTTTCTCACTCTGCTGGTGGTTGTGGCACACGAGGAGAGCTGGGTAGCTGCAGAAAGGCCAGTTGTCCTGGTCAGCACCTCTACATCATGACTCTGAGATATGAAGGGTCTTAGCCTTGTGATTGCCTGAGCTGCCACTGCTTAAGAACTGCAGTTAATAATCAGTAATTGACCACTGACAAATTAATAGCTCAAGGGTCTCTAGTATCCTCTCCCATGTCCCTTCTGTTACTATCTTATGCCTACATTCTTCTACATTGCATCATTATCCTAGGTTCATAGATATTTCATGCTACCAAGAATAACTACTTTACTATATTTAAATAAAAATATGGTTGCCTCAAACAATTATGAAAATCTAAACAGAGGTTTAGCAAACAGAAGATCAAATTGGGCAGCAGCCACTTTGTCATCAGATGATTGCTGACACAGCTAAAACAAAGCTTCAGGCAGGTGAAGAAAAGTCCAGATGAAGTCTGAAGAGTCTTGAGACCTTGAAGAATTAGCATGAAGGCTGTGTCCTGTTACTAACGATTTACTGGGCTAGTGGGCTACATGCTGGCTGGCTTCAAAACTCAGTCCACTTCCAGCTCTTCCCTGTAATCACTCCGAAGACAGCAGGCTTCTTCCTTGGGAGGGTGAACGGGTGTGTAGACAGTGAGTTTTCTTGCCCTCTCTTGTCAGAAGCAGCTCCTTCTGTGACGAACCTTCCTGTGTTCCTCTCACTTCCAAAGAGGGGAGAGGGTCTTCTGTACAGAGCACCGGCTGCTCTCCCCTTTTCAGAGATATATAACATCCTGCTATGGAACATCCCTTTGTTTAGGAGTTCCAGTACTACGCAGGATGCTCCCAAATTAATTTACTTCTCATCGTCCTGTGAATGTCTTCTGGAGGGCACAGCCATGGCCTGAGCTTATGTTTGCCATGAAATAACTCTTGATACGTTGCTTTGTACTTTATTCTCTCTGCCAGGTCATTTCTCCTTGAGGCAAGAGGATTCTCATACTGCCTTTTATTCAGCATAAGATGAGATGGGCAGGTACTACTAAGGTCAAAGGCCTCCCTCTGGATGCCATAACATATTCCCCCTATTTTCTTTTTCCAAAATGCTGAAGCTAGACCTTCTTACTCTGCTTTATATTTTCTCTGTGCCAGCCCCCTGAGAAGATTTTGGAGCTTTGTGAAACTATGTTCTGTGTTGGGCAAGGACACAACTGTCATGACTGATGTCAAATCTAGAAAAAAAAGTGTGTCAGATTTGTTTCTCTCAGCTGACCTTTCAAAAATGACATCTGTAGATTCCTATGTATCACTAGAGTCTTTCTGGTTTTTTGGGTTGGTTTTTTTTGTTGTTGTTGTTGGGCTTTTTTTTGTTGGTTTGGGTTTTTTTTTTCCTTCCCCTGCTTCCTTTTTGGTGTCACTAGTTTTTTCCTTCTTCATAGGAGACAGCCCCTCAAATGACATTTGTTGTTGCTTCTGTTGTATTATCATGCTTGCTTTCTCTGTTCTCTTCTGCATTTGCCTGCAAGTTATCTTGCTAGGAGATATCTGTGTCTCTCGTCTGACATTCTCTGATTGCTTCTGTAGCCTGCTTTCCTGCCCCTGCAAGACCTTTTTCTCAGGAACTCTTCTTTGTAGCAGTGTTTCCAGACTGATGCAGCTCCTTCCTAAAGATTCTTGGTTTGAATCGGAACTCTTCTTGCAAATTCTCTGAATTTAATACACACTAGGCTCTGCCTGCCACACACCTGATAGTGAGTAGCCAGTATGTTTGTCAGTACTCAATCAGACGGATGTTACTCCATGAAAAACAGAAGGAACCTCAGATATCGCCCAGGCTCTGCCTTCCTAAGCCATTCCCCACAGGTGTATGTCTAACTCATTTTACAGACCTCCACTTATGAAGTCTTCACAACATTTCTGCATCTGTGGCATTAGAACAGATTTTAATGTCTAGCTTAAACTTCTCTTGCTGTAATTAAAGCCTGCTGGGTTCAGCCTATTTGTCATGGATGTGGAGAACAGCACATCCCCTTCCTCGTTGCTGTATTCTTTTCCAAGGAAGACCGTTTTAAAACGGCTATCCTTATAGACGGCTCACCCAAGAATTTAGGGACTGAACTGAAAACTCCTGTAACAACCGAGGTAGTTGCTATTTAGGGAGCACCCTGCCCTTCTCCTGTAGGTGAATAGTCTCTAATTCTACATATCCAAGTGCAGATCTTCACCCTGATGGCATAGAGCCAAAGTGCACTGATATCAGTAGCTGTCTTAAGCCTTTACTGACTTAAGGGGACAAAAAAAATAGAGGACCCGTATTAGTGTTGACCTCTAACAGATGGTAGCAAAATGACTGCTACAGAAAACACCATGACATTAGAATCACTTTCAGCTTGGCAGTGCTGGAAGGGTCTATACAAGATTCTATATAAAACCCCAAATGTCTGTGAATGTTTATGACTTAAAAGTTAGTGCAGGCTCTGAGACTGCTCACTGAAAGACAGCTGTCTGCCTACAGGGGAGGAAGAGTGGTTCTCTCCCAGACTCATCCTCTTCCTGGTTACCAGCCCAGACACCTCCCTTCCTCTGATCTGTTAAGCCTGATCTGTGCTGCTGTGTGAAAAGCATGTTAGAATAAGGCTTTCTTTAGTTACAAAGAGGTTTTTTTTCCCTCCTCTCCTATGGCCAAAGCAACCTGCACTTTTTTTTACAAAATACCCAGCCCATGGTTTCTGACTTGTGTCAGGTTCCTTCTCATATGAATAGCAAAGTATGAGCTTATCCTTCTTTTTCTTAAAATAGCATAGGTGTAATATCCTTTGTAATCCTCTGCAATTAGGATATAGAGCAGGGCTTGAGTTGCTTCTCAGTGAAATCATAATCACAAATATTTCTTGTATTACATTGTTCAGTGTGAGGACTCTTGCTAATTCCTTGTCTCTGTGGAATGGGCATGTGCTTTGGCTCTATAATCTAAAAGTTCAAGACAAGCATTTTTCTGATTCTTGTTGTCCTGCATCTTGTAAGCTGAGTATTTAAGTTTTAGGAGTAGCATGTTTATTTATATATGTTTCTGCTAATCCAAACTGTCTGCTAAACTAATCCCTTGTTAAAATGAAATCAAGTCAGCTATTTTAGATTACAAAGTTAAAACAATAGCTCAGTCAGACACTTCACACATCTGTTTTACTTTTCCTGTATAGGTATGTAGTTTTTCTTACATTCTTTCTCTGCAAAAGTGCCACCAATTAGCTATACTTTTCTTTCCTTTCATTTTTCTCTTGTGACCTAAGTCTTTTGTTTTCTCAGTTCTATTGCTGATTACTTTTGAAATGCTGGCTTTTTTATGTGTTTGTTTTCTTTCTCAGTAATACTTTTTAAAATGGATAAAAATTTCATGCTTATTACTTGTTAATATGTTATCATACTCTATTACCCAAATTTGGACCAGAGGTAATTCCAATGTGGGAAATGCCAAAATAATACATTCTTGGAGATGAGATCTTAGACAGATATGGAAACCCAAAGTAGGCTTTGATTTACTTACAGTCTACAGGAAATGAAGCATTACCGTCAATGTGGTACATAGAGATTTTAACTGAAGATAACTTTATTTCAAGCTTTACCTGCTGCTTTGATTTAAAGTGTTTTTCACATCATCTAATTTTTCATAAGCTTTCACATGTTTAGGGTTTGGCTTTTTTAAGGGATTGTGTAAGTTTTCATTTTGTGCAGACCCCCCCTCTTATTTAGTGCATTTGCAGAGCATTTTAAAATGACATCAGGTGAGGGTTCCTCCAGCCTTCCGGAGCCAAAAAATGTGGAACAATTCCCCTTGCTCCTGCACATGGGATTTATCTCACCACTTTTTAATAAAATGTTTTTTGGACTGGTATTCTGAGGGGATGGCTCTGTTTCAGCCAAGGTAACCCTCAGGCTCACTCTGATTTGATATAATTTTCTTGATTCACTCGTTTCATTGTCCCTCTTTGAAAGGTGGAGAAGCAGCCTTCTGAGGCAGGTTGACCCCATCTCAATCCTGTATTTAAATTCACATCAACCATCTGAAGATTTTCAGCTGAGGAACTTTCAGGACTCCATGGCCCAGAAGCATGAGTGACTGTGCATCATGGGGAGATGGGAAGAGTTATTACTTCTGTTCTACTAAAGAGAAAGTAAGACATAGAGAAATCATATAAGGTAAATTCAGATTGCTCCATAACACAAGGAGGCTGTGATGTGGCCAGGAAATGAAGCTGGTCCAGCTTGCCTCCCTGAATTTGTGGGAGCCACATCTATGTACTGACTGCAATTGTCCTCTCAGACTTCCTCTTGAAGGTAAATGCCACCTGCCACTGAGCACAGCCACGTGGGGCTGCCACCAAAGGCATGAACTGAGACAGTGCCACTGTAGAGGCGGATGGGTTCCGACCACTTAGTATGTCAAAGCTGAGCTTGACACTGAGGACACATGTGGAAGTCAGCAGGAGTTTACCTAGGTAATTTTTATAAATTTGTAAGTGCACATGGAGACTCTACAGCATGGATCAAACTCCTCTGTCACAGCTCCACCAACACTCCAACCTCTTTCAGGCCACGTGTCTCCCAGCACCTTGTGTCCTTCCTGCGCTGATCTTCAACACCCTGCTTAGATCTTTTCCCCAGGGGTGGGAATCACTGCCTCAGCCTTCCCTCCTATGGACAGCAACATCTGAGCTGGTTACTCAATGCTTTCTCTGTAGGTGATGGAAACAAATAAGTGCTTTTAGGATGTGATTCATATGGCTTCTGTTTTTGGAGGAAATGAGTTGGGTCTTATAAGTGTCCATTTTCTTTTCATCAGCTTTATCAGGAATTCAGGGCATCTAACTCTGACACAGATATCTTACTTCAGAAGATGGTCAATGCTATTTCAACACCCTGAATGTGAAAAACACCACACGACTACTGCATAATGATTGTTTTTGTGAAGGATTGTAAAAGCACATGGCAAGTTAAAGTGTATAGCATTTTGTATACCGATACCTTCTGGATTGGTTGTTATCTACTTTTCTGTTATCCCTGTAGTGTATAGGCACGAGTCCTTGATGAGAAGTGTACAACTGGATCATGGTATTAATAATTTGTCAAGCCTCTCACAGGGGATAGAGGAATATTTCAGCAAGTCTGCCATACCCTATGCTATTGACCTTCACTTTTCATCAGCAAAACCAGCAAATAAGAAATAGCAGGGGGTTATCTTGTCAGCTCTTGCTTACTCTTGCTGGAGAGAAAAGTATTTACCTAGCTTTATAAAGTTAGTGCTGTGAAGGAACTGTTTTTGAGAAAGACTGTGACATTTGGAGGAAGTTACCCTCCATCTTCAGATCACATTAGTTTCTTATGTGCTTATTACAGCCAGGAGTCCAGGTACCTCTGGGAACTGCAGCAAAGAGTTGCTGCCAGCATCCTGTGACCCACAAATACATTGTGCTCATAGTGTATTTCCTGCATGTGATCATCACACATAGAGTAGCTGACCAGGTGGTGTCCTAGCCATGCCTGTTCTGTGACACCCAAGAAAACTTACAAGCGCTTCAGTCCTGGATAATATGCCCAAGGAAATACTGTCATGTGTTATAACAAGGGGCTGGATTTCTAACATCGATGAAACAGGTTCTAGTATGCCATTTTGGACCATTATGGCAAAATATTAACCCTGGTTATTAGTATATGTCATATTTTAGCATTTTCTATTCCCTTCTTAGCCATTTCCATGGTTCTCGCAATATCATTTTAGATTATCATAGCCTTTGAATTTAAGGATAATGGACACGAGAAATTCAGTGATTCCTGTATGCTATTTTTAAAATCTGCAGTCTGTTTCATTTTCCATTGTACCTCTTTTTCAAGTATCTTGATACTTTGATGATTCCCAGTGCTGCAATATCTGCTTTTTTTCCCCATGTTTTCCCCCTAGGTACTGCTGTATGATAGGAAAGTGTGATTATGGCTTTCTAAGCCGCAATGTGCCAAACAAAATTTTGAAGATATCTTAGAGCCCAATTTCTGTTAAACTTACTCAAGTGTCACAAAATGGTCTGTGACAAAGTAGGCAACTGAGTAAGCAAAGTAGGCAAATCTCCAAATCCTAAATTAGAGGCCTTCCTACTGACCATTTGTTTCTCCAGAAAACACTAAAGCTATAACTAAGAGAAAAGGAGAAGGGACAGTCAACGTTACCCCAGACTTCTCACAGTTAAACAATACAGACTGAGCTTCATGAAGGATGCCAACAGAGAAAGAATTATGGTAAATGACTGGGATCAAATACGTGATTATAATCTTTGCATCACCCACATGCCATTTAAGAGCTGGAGGTGATTCTGCCCGGTAATTTCTTCTTTGTGTTTTTAACACAACAGAGTGCAAATAGGTCTCTGAGGCACCTGTGACATGCTCCAGTATCTTCACTGAACCAAGAAGTACTGTGCACATTGCTGGTTCTTAGAGGCTTTATGGGAGGCATATAGCAGCAGAAAGCTTGGTGGAAGGTAATGTCTTTTACCTTGTCCAAAACTTCAGAGTTGAATCCTCAGTTTATTCGTTCCTTATGTTTACTGTTTTGTTTGTCATTTTTACACCAGGGAATGTTTTTCCCAGAAGTTTTACTAATTAAGAAGCTGAAATTAAGCTAGTGTTTTCGCTTGATCTCATTCTGTAAACAAAAAAAATGTGCAAAAGTCACTCTTTATGAGAAGAGGACGACACTGCATGGGAGGGGGGTAGGGGAAGAAGGAGGGAGAAGGAGGAGGAGGAGAGAGACTTGTGCAGATTTCCTGCCCACACTTCAAAAGGGGCTCTCTTCTCCTGTATTATTTCCTTTCCCATTAGCTTCACTTTGTTGGCTTATGGTTCCAAAATGCACCAGGAGTCAACTCCAGTGCAAACCTGATATTAAAAACTAACAGGCTAATGCCAGGGAAAACACACTCTCCTCCTGGTTTCAAAGACAGATTTTTTTTTTCATAAGTGCAGCCATGCTTTTCTAATAAAAATTCATTAAACAATGGTTATGAAGGATGAAGGGTGGGGGAGGGGGCAGGGATACAATCAAGTGAGTCCCTTTGAACTCACTTGAAAAAATACAAAAGCAAACAACCAAGCTGTTAGTGTCACACGTTTCCCTTATGAACAGAGAGGCCTATCCAGGTTCGCTCACAGACGAGAGAGTAAAGATGAGTTAGGCACCTTCTCTAAACTTCTCCTTCCAAAAACTGTAGGATTTCTATTCTGTAAACATGGATGTGGAGGCTCTTTTATGTTGCTTCAGTTTACATTATTGTGGGTCTAAACGAGTCTAGTAGAGACTGCTTAATTCGTTTATGTAAAGTAAAAACAAATGTAGAAGCCCTCGCTATTTTTTATTGTTAACATCCCATTGGGAGGCAGGAGAGTAAATATTTTAGAAGTTTAAAGCAATCTACTTAAGCTTAATAATAATGCTGGGTTTCAAGTAACAGAGAAGAGTACAAGTCACTGGAAGATCAAAGATTACACTGAGTTTTATAGCAAATCTGGGCAAAGATCTCCTGGGAGGGGTAAATCTTCAGAACTCTCCTTTCCCAGTCTTTCATGGTGATCGTTTGACATCTATGGAACAAGAAAGTGAGGAAGTGAGAATTCAGGCAGTTCTCCTGTGCCCTGAGAAATGGGAGTCCAGAAAATTGAAGGAATGCTAACTCTTTGGCTAGTTTATATCTTAGAAATTATATTATATTTTTTTTAAGAGAAATAGAAAAAACAAATGTGCCACAAATACCCTTTATTTTCCTGGATCAGCTTGCAATCTTGTGCTAATTGAATTTTGAGTGAGTCGTCTCTAAATAAGATTGCTGACAGGTTCCCTGTGTTTATGTTAAGTGCTTGTGCTTGTCAGCAAATTTTCTGAATCATTTACCTGTTGAGAGACACTAGACACTCTTTACATTCTTCCCAGCAACATTGTCCCTTTCATCTGAAACAAGAAGAGGAGAGTGCTGTATTTTGGGCCATGGGCATGATTGCATATTTAAAAAAAAAAAAAAAAAAGGCAGAGGAAAAAAGGAACATCAAGTAGAAGAGCTGATAATGAATGATGCCACATAACAATACTGTAATATCAGGTATATGTGCGTGTGTATGTGTTCAGGGGATTGATATTTAGAGAGCATAATCAAGAATCTCTAACATAAGAACAAGAAACTGGGCCACATTGTTTTCCCATGGCTGAGAAAGTTTCCACTGGCCTGGCTTCCAATTATAAAAACACTGGAGTCCTCAGCCGTTACACCAAAGCTTGTAAATTTCCTAATGAATATTTAAAATAACCCTATGGAGTTTTTTAATGTTAATGTATTTCAGCCTTTGACTAACACGAATATCCTACAGGGCTACCATCGTGTTTAGCTACGTGGTTAATTCTATTCTTTTCTTTTAATGCTAAAATATAATGCCAGAAAAAAAAAATAATATAAATCTTCGCTTCAGCTACTTCTGGTGTGCATTTTATGTGTTTTTTACCACAGTGAAGTTCCAGACGCAGAGCAGACCCACACAGCCAGTTTCTTTCTAGGCTTTCCTACAACACAAAAGCGATGTGTGCACTCCCCCCGCCCCCCCCCCCCCCAAAAAAAAGCAATTATTGAAAATCAATACCATAATAATGGTGAGGAGACCTGTGTTTTTTCCTTGATAGCCAATTATGAGCAATTTACTAAAGTTGTCAACTCATGGCAAAACAAATAGTGTTAATAGTGTAGATTTCATAAAGACCTATCTGTCTTGTTATTGCTGCAGTCTGAGCGACGTTCCAAGTTCAGGTTGGTAATGGAGCAATAACTCACCCGGCGATGGAGAGAGTACCATCACCATCATTGGTTGCCTTTGGAGCAGGGGGACTGAGCGCTGCCACCATGCAATATGTCCAAATGTGATTCCCTCCCCATAAATAACCACTGGGTTTTTACAGAAAAGGTGGGGAACGATAATACCTAGCAATTTCTTACATGCTTTTGGGGTGGTTTTGGGCAGTGCAATAACGCACTGCAGTATTTTGGGAGGAATTTTGGCACCGGGAAGTTAGTGCTGTATTTTTGATTGCTGACTTCAGGCCTGAAGGCAGGGAATGCAAGTTTACCATGTGTTTGCATAGCATCTAGCACAACAGGAACTTCGCGGCTTCTCAGTGCTACTGGCGTGCCAAATTATAAGACGAAGGAGCATAAAAGTGATGTTAATATGGTAGATGAAAAGTTTGGTATCAAATCAAACAGATTTCTTTGTGTTGATGACAGTGTTACTAGGCCGTGTTCTGCCAAATTGTTTTAACTGTGGGAAGCTGTGTCTCATACATTGCAGCAAACACGACAGTCTCCGCCTTCTTGAAAGGAATACGGCGCTGATCTTGGCATTGTGCACTTGCAAGTGAGTTCTCACAAAGCAGGGCTATGTCCCACTTTCCTGTGACAGAAAACGGCAGTGGGGAGAAGGTAAGTAAAAAGCTTCATGGATCTGAGGTGTCCCCACCAGGAGAAAAGGTGTGGAGGGGGCAAGTTTCTTTCTCTGGTCCTTGGGAAATTCTCAGAGGTGAAGGATGCTCACGCGGGGTTGGACGTGTGGTCTATTGTCTGCACAGCTGAGCTCGATCATGAATGGAGTTTTCTTTAAACCTTTAAAAGTGTGCAAAAAGGTATTCTGGTGACAGGCCAGGGCACGCTGAGAAGGAAGCCCACCTCATGGTTAGCCTGTCCAAGTAGCCTATGTTCCTGCTGAAAGCCCTGGGAGGGTGGGCAGGGATGCACCAAGCACGCGCCCACCCAGGCTGAGGTCAGCTCTTTCCTTGAGTCCAGGCTTTGAGTGTGAACCTGAAATATGACTTGGCTCCAGCCCAGATGATGGATGGAAAAGCCCTTTGGGACCTGGGAATTTAGCCTATGATTAGGTTTCTTTGAGCTCCCCAGCTCAGCTGTCCACGATCTGAGAAGCCACCGTTCCTAGTCCCAACCTTTGCCTCTGTGTAGGTGCAAAAGCAAGATGTGGGAACACGAACTGGTGTAAGCAAGTGTTCATCCCTGAATATACGGTCAGTTGTTGTGCACAGAGTTTCCAAGCTGTGTTCATCCTCTGGTCTTTAAGAAGTGTATAAGCAACAAGATATTACTCCAGGGGACAAAGGGGAGAGGAGACACAAGGCTTCTTATAAGCTCCTGCCCTTCCTGCCCTCTAAAAGATATGTGCGTGTGTATTTGGCATTTAAATGGAGTTTCCTCCTTTTTTATCCCTTCCCAGCTAAGTGCTGGAGCAGTAACATTGGCCTTCCACTTGCAAGGAGCTGCCAACAGCTGTGTCTGGTGCGATGTCTGCCACACACATGTGGCGCTCCCTAATGACGGTCTGGCGAGGGTCTGAAGACAGCAGCAGCACTTGCTGGCAATTTGGAGACAGTGTTCTGCTTTCCTTTTGTGTGTCCTGGGCTTTGGAGCAAGTGCATGCTCCACTCTCCCTCCCTAGGCGCAGCTGTCAGTGAAGAAGGGGAGTCTACACTGGGAACTCACTCCAAATGCTCCTTTAAGCTTCCTTGTCTGTTTTAATCTGCAATCCCCTTTCCCACATACTGGAACAGCTGCCTCCGCTGCACCTCCAGCTGGTGTTCACAGGGCGCCTTAAAGTGTTTCTCTGCTGGAGACTGTGAACATCTCCTTTGCCATAATCCCAGCTGCGTGTGGCAGGGGTGGGAGTTGGTGTCCCATCTTTCCTGGACAGCTTTAGCGAGAAAGTCCTTCTGGAAAATAAAGGGTTGATTTTCCTTCTTCGTGCCTAATCTGTTTCTAGCTAAGCTGAGCCTGGTGAGCAAATTTTAGGTGCCTCTTTAAGCGTTTGCAGATCCCACTAGCAAAGAAAAGGAAACTGGTTTGGGGAAAATAAAAAACAGCCTGCACAAGAAGGAGAAATTGGTATCAATTTCCATGTCAGGTTTAAGGTCTGTTTTAAAGTTGAGGTTTGAAGTTGAGGTGCAGAATCCAGTTTGGTAGTGCTGAAACAGGGCAAGCTGTTTTGTGAGATTCCTTCACTAGGAGAGATAAATTCAAGAAGCCATATAATCTTAAGGGATTTCTACCATCTTGAGTTGTGTAGGACAGAGAGCTGGACTTCTTGGAGCTTTATCATGCTGGATTTGTCCTGAAACTGAAATAGAAGGGAGAGTATCTCACTACTTAACAGTGAATGGCTGGATGCGGAGATGTATTTAGCAGTTCAGAGCAAACTTTTATGCCATTTTGAGGCAAGAAGTGAGGAACAACAACCCCTTCAAACGCTTCTGCATGGAGTGCTTAGTGAGACAATGTTTATGAACCTTGGCCAAGATGCTGTCACTAGTACATCTCTTCTCAGGCAAAGAACCACACGATTTGTAATGAACCACAAGCTGTCAAACGCAAAAAATAGTTTTGCCAACAACAATAGGTGGATAAACTGGAGGAGTATTACCAGTGAACTCGACATAATTATCCACATCATGTTTCCAGTCATGACCAAAGCAGCAAAGCAAGTCTGAGTGAGGAACATGACACAGTAGGCAAGAACTAGTAGTNGTTCAAAAGACGGGTTGATGTGGTGCTGGGAGATGTGGTTTAGTGATGGTGTTGCTTTTTGTTTGTTGTGTGGGTGTTTATTTTTGTCAGAATTAGGTTGATGTTTGGACAAGATGATCTTTAAGGTCCCTTCCAACCTAGAAGATTCTGTGATTCTGTGAAACATCAGATGGAAAATAGAAGGTCAGAAGATCTGATCTAGGAAGGAAATGCCCCCATTTTAATCATATAAACGTTCAGTACTTTGGAGAACAGTGCTGTTACTACTCACTACATTTCTACCTGTGAGCAGATGAAGGATTTTGCTGCTGGTTTTGTGTATCTCTATGCCTCTGCTATTTGGCTAAACCTCAACTGTAATTTTCCAGAATCACTGGTTCTGGGAAGTGGTCCTCCCCAGAGGGGGGCTAAGAGGCTTTCAATTGAGATTACTTGCCTGAAAGTCAGGTGGCATATTTTTGGTCCTTGCAGACTGGTTCTCTCTGCTCCCACGTGTATATGGGATTTGTCCCTCTTGATCACTATCCAGTGTTTGCTGCATGACGCTATAATGAGTATTCACAACATCTGGCTTTACACCCATACTGTAAGTGTCTAAGTTAGGAACTTAGGCTCCTGTTTCCCTCTGTAGTCTCCTCCAGATGGCAAAATAGATGATCCCAAACTAGGTGTGGTTAATGGTCCTCTGGAGCAGCCTTTCTCTCCCTCTCTGTTGTCTACAAAGAGGTTCTATGAAAAGTCACACTCTAATTTAGATGCAGAATTTGTGTGCCTCTACATACCAGTGGGAGTGAATGTCCTCTGTATGTTGTACACTACCAGAAACATCACATCAGTGACCTGGTCTGTGGAAAAGGTGCTGCTGGTAAAGCACCGTTCGGAGAAAACTAGACACTAAAACTCTTTGTCTTGAATAATTTATTTCATACACTGTCTCTCTTCTGGCGTGTGAATTGCGTGTTAATAGCTTGCAGTTTTCTCACATTTGTTGGTTATTTGAAACTATTGTCTGAATAATTTCTATGAATAATTCTTGATCTGTAGGTCTTTCACACTCATTTCACTGGGATTATTTGAAAACTGAAATTCATCTTTCAAGCTGAGTTAGTTTTTATTGGTCTCATAGATCATAAAATGTATTTCTTTTCATGGAATTGACTGTTGAAAAATAGCATGTATTGTCCTATGAAGAAATACATTTGGGTTCCTGATGAGAAAATCTCATCTGTTTGTAGGTTCTATTTGGTTTGTTTGAACTATCATTCATAGAAACAACCGCAGTATTAAACAAGCTCACTAGTTCACCTAGCCTAGTCCTCAGCAATCTCAGGTAATTGTATAGAAATTCAAACATTGATTCAAATACTTACAGATTTTTAGCCTATAAATTAGGAGGTGACTTTCCTTATGCTTTTGATCAAGTGGAAAGTCCTGAAAACATTAACCCCTTTCTTGTGGACATTTTAGTTCTCCTACATCTGGTTAATGTTGCATGTAGAAAAGCCATAGAGAAACATGGAATATAAGAAAGGTAAGATGTAAGACTGGAAGGAATCTCAAGTCCCTGCCATCACCAAGGCTAGGCAATATTTTAAAGAGGAAAAGTTAAATATTTATAAGCCTTAGAGAACAGTTTATTTTGGATTAGTTTTGCATATGAAAGTTTGGGTTGGTTTCTTTTTATCTCAGGAGGCTCTGTTATGCCTGTTAGTCACTTCTCTGCAGGAGTACCTCAAGGAACTTCCTATTGCATTTGTGAGTAAACTGTAAACATTCATATCAGCTGGCTTCTTCTTGTCCAGAAGTAAGACCACGTATGGAAGTCCATTTTAATATTTAAATGTTTTTTTTCCTAACAGCACTACCATGCTCTACAGCACATTCTCCTCATTCATTACGGGGGAGCCGTTTTGCTTTTATGCACATCCCACAGCGTAAAAGCAGAGAGAGAGAGAGAAACTAGGGAATCAGTTCTTGAGACACTCTATTGTTCAATTATCTTCTCACTATTAGCCAAAAATAACTGCAGGAGTAACAGTGAGCAGAACAAATGGTAGTGCTAGTGAATACAAGCATGACAGAAAGTATTTTATTCCCAACCCCCAAAATGGTTACTGTCTAGTAACAGGCAATAAACAATTCAATGTCATTTACACTTCAGTCAGTTTAGACCCCATAAATGAATTTTTATTAATCACTAATTAATTAACCAGTTCAGACTCTTGTTTCTGTATTAAAAGTAGCCAGGTCTTAAAGGTTCAGTGCCTGTCTTTCAAACCTTTTGAAACCTCCACCACACCAATATGAATGGTTCCTCTGTGTGCCCTGGATATAACACTTCTGTGCTCCCTGTTCATTTTGACTGGGTCCTTTAAAGAATATTTTAATTAAATGCAATATTGCAGTACAACAGAGAGACTTTGGGATGTGAACTTTGGTTGCATCCCCATTCACAGACCCCCAGCAGATGTCTGGCTGATCAGAAACACAAGGTTACAGCAGTGCTATTGCAGAAACCTATTTGGGCAGTAGCTTGGTATGTGCTGACCCACAGGTTAGGTGAATTAGATGGGGGCATACATTACCTGCTGTGAGATGCCAGGAGATCGTTGAGCTGGAGGAGATCTTGGGAAGTCACCTGATCCAGCCTCCTACCCTGGGGCAGGTCCCTGGTATCTATCTCATTCTGTCACGTTTGTCTAAGCCGTAGTGCTGCAAACACCATGGCCTTGCCCCATAGTCTGTGTTGGTGCTCCATGGTCCCTACTGTTAGAAAACTTCTCCTAGATACAGTTTGAATCATCCTGTCTATTCTTTTAGTGCACAATTTCATGACTTACCAAACATGGGCGTGAGGAAGAGATTATTCTCTTTTTGCAGGAGAACTTTTACACATTTGAAGACAATTACTAGTTTCTGCTCAAATTTATTTCTTAAATACTTCCAGTTCCTTCATTTCAGGTTGTATTTCCTAGACTTTTACTGATCTTTGTTCTCCTCTAAATGGTACTTTCTTGCAGTGCCTGACCTGAATATAGGACTCCCGTGGTGGTCTGTTTACTGATATGAAGAGAACTGGAAAACTTAATACAACTTGTGAGCAGTGGGGTTTTTTATATACAGCTCAGTACGTTGCTTCCTTCTTTCACAATAGCGTGATATTGTTCCACTGATCCTAGTTCAAAGCTGACAATTCCTGGTAATATTACTAATATATTCCTGAATTAAACCATCTGCCAGTTTCTAGCTGAGTGTACTTGTGTAGCTTAGCTGATTCATGGCTGTTTCACTCTGTCATGCTGTACTTATCTTCTATAATATATTGCCAAAACCATCGCAATTTCCTTAGCTGTGTGTGAGCACAGTTAAGCAGAATCTCTGGTATAGTAATGTTGTTGTGAGCTCAACTTAAGAAAGAGCAACACACATTTATTACTTGAAAGGAGCCTAAACCAAATAGCTTTACTCTGTCCCAAAGTGAGGAAAAAGATATTTCTCAATTCCTAAGTTGTCAACTTCCTTTCAGGATTAGCTTCTGGGAAGCTCTGTCCTGGTCATGGTTATACATGGGGAAATTCCACCTGTGCATAACAGTGCTACATTATTCAGAGTAAGCGAGGCCAAATTAATCCAAAGATTTTGATAGGCCTTTGAAAATCTGCCCAGTTTCTGCCTATCTGGGGCTGGAACCATCTGGGAGACCTAGCTGTGGCAAGAAACTAATTTGGGATCCCAGCTCAGGGCTCCAGAAAATGAGTTGCTGCTGGGAGAGTTTTTGGTACCAGGAAGTTTTCGGTCAGGTGAAATGTTAGATCCCTTTTCATGCTTCAGCCTCAACCTGCAGAGCGTTTGCTCTTTTCCTTCCTCCCTCTCATCCTCAAAGCAGGATAACTAGATAGCCATGTGTTTGGGGTACATTGGCAAGCAATTGCTAAAAGGAGACACCCTTTTTTCTTATGAAATTTGAGCAAACTGGCACCACCCATCTCTAGGGGTGCTGCATTAACTCATGCCTACTGTTTTCTACCACACACCAGCCATCTTCACTGTAGGGTCAGCAGTCAGATGTGGTAAACCCAGCATTCAGCTACATCAGACAGTTGTCACGACACCTGTGTGATAGATTAAGTAAAAGACAATGGAGGGAAAAAAATACACAACTCTCAGTTTGAATTAGAGAGGAAGGTGTTTTGCTGCAGTTTTCTAACTTGCCAATTGCTGACTAATAGGCATGTCATTGTTTCCAGTGATGTTTCTTGCTTCCTAATAAAGCAAGTATGTGTTCACGACCTCAAGTGTTCATGCTGGCACCAAGGTTTTCATGTCTCACAAGCCAGATAACTATAAAAGTAGACTCATGCCAATGGCAGGCACCTGCATTTAACTGCAGGTGACTACAAAAACTTGACAGGTCAAGACTTTTCATGCTCAGGTACAAAACATCTCACAGGACCTCCCACCAGTGGATTTTCAAGGTTTATTCTAGCTTGGGAAATGTGCAACGGAGTGACTGAGCCCTACCTCTTCAAAGCCCACCTGAAGTGGGCTTACATACAGCTGCCTCCAGTGAGGTGAACAGCACAAACTACCCTTCAGGCAGGGGGAGACAGCGTGGTTGTCCACATACAGCATTTCCAAGTGGAGGTTGTGAGCTGGGGGAATATGGCGTGCTGTTTTGCTTTTTGTGACCACAGCTCCATTGGGGTTGGAGCCAGACAAGGTGGCAGGGTGGGTAATTCAGCTGTCTATGTTACTGCAAGTATTTGAACACCTACAGAGAAAAGAGAAAGGGAGTGTCTCTTTCTAGTCACATCCCACTTGCAGCTTTTCTAGGCATTACATTAACCACAGACTAATAAAATACAAACAGGACAAAAGGTTCTGGCAAGAGGAAGAGTCAACGGCATGAATGAACTTCAAGACTGAGAACACTGAGTAGGCATTAGCAGCCCTTGGGCCTTTCCTTGCCTCTGCCACTGTCCAGTCTCCCAACCCAGTGCTTCTCTAACCATTTTTCATGCGAAGCATAAGAGCTGGGACTTTCTCTTTCTCCATGTTTGAATAGGGCTTAATAACAGCCTGTACATACTACACTAATACTGAGTACAATAACAAACCTCCCCCAGACACCTATTGGAGGGTGGTGCAGCAAACAAATAGGAAACAAGATGATGGAAAGTGCAATATGCAACAGCCCCCAGGTAATTATGCAGTGAAGACATAATAGCCATGCACAGGTCACCAAACAATACTGTATATCAGTTTCAGAAGAAAATTATGTCAGTTTCAGAAACTGGAAAAAAACTGTGATAAGGAAATCTCCTTGAAAGTAAACCAGCCTTTAACTTTCTGGCCCTGAGCTGTCTGGAAGTGACTCGGCAAATAAGTAGGTACTTTTGATGTTGGGGCTTCCAACAAGAATGGGATCCAGCTGCTCATGCCAGTGGTTGCTGCTGTGACTGCTTTTGCTCAATTAAGTGTCTTTTGGTTAATTCTGTGTAAACCTGAGCTCAGCTAGTCACCATAAACACGGAACCATTTTAATTTCTGTTTTCAGAAAGGGAGGTGCTTACCAACTCCCTCCAGACACCAGATTTGGTTAATAATGGTACCCACCTGCTTTGCCACACTACATGTGTTTCAGCTTTTGGTGTTTTCAATATGTCTGAAGTGTTTGATCATCTGTGCAGGTGTACAAACAACCACGGAAGAATGAAGAAATGGAACTTTCCCAAGGCAATGACAAGAAAGATATTTTTGTCGTTTTATTTGCTCTGAGACCCAAAGTGTGGTAGAACTTAGATGGTCAGTTGTGGGCACAGGAAGGATATTTTTGAGGTTGCAGGAAACTCTGTGAGATGACTGTTTACTTGAAACAAGATCAGATACGAAGCTCTGACTCATGCTTGAGGTCTCTTGAGGTCTGAGGAGTGCAGGGCTTGGATTCCCTTTCAGGAGCTCAAGAGCATAAAGCCCCATCTCTGCCTCTATGGGTGCACTTCAGCCCAGAGAGCTGACTGCAGCTCCTCAGGCAGCTCCACATTAGCACCAATAACCACAAAGCCAGAGCAGCAGGTAACTCAGAGCTGGCTGTAAAAACAATCACAACAAGTAACGGGGTGTAGACCTTCAGGAGCCACCCAGCTTCGACCACCATGTTGTCATGTGGCTAGATGGCTGTCTTGCCCCCTGAGTCACCTGATTTGAAGATATACCTCTGTGAATAACGTGTGCCTTGTCATCCGTAGGCAGGTGGAGATGAGCCTGCTCCCAGCAGAGCCTACGCTGTGTCGGGAGGAGAGGAGCAGAGCGAAACCCCCGACAAATTGTGTTCCTCCTGCCCTGCTGGGCTTCTGCCGGTGCTGCTCAGTGCAAGGTGGCTGGGGCTCAGCCTGTTGCTGCAGCACAGAGGGAGGTTTTACCCCTTACTTTGTGCTGCCGAGGGCAAGCAGTCTAATTACGACTTTCTGTGACACTGGGGTTCTTGGTAGCTGAAAAGGTGCATTGGACCTCCATTCCTCTGCAGGGCAGACACACCTGAAGGACTTATTATTTCCTAGGTGGGAAGCGGATGCTTAGTGAGGAGTATAAATCCTACGGAGCTAGGGAAAAAAAAAAACCCACAACCACAAAACACTCAGTAAAATAGATGCTAGGGAAAAAAGAATAAATACAAATCAGTAATTCTGCCACCAGGCACCTGCTGGCGTTGTCAGTGAAATTCAGTAAGAGAGGTGTACCGAGCCACAGGTTTTGCAAACGCTTTTTTCCAAAGCCGGTTATAGGTCTCTCTGCATGTTTATTTATTACTGTCTTCACAGCACTTCTTTCAGGCTTTTTAAATGATTCTGAAAGGCGTGAGGTTTAACATCCACAGGTCTGATGTCATGCTTTAACCTCCAGAAGAGGACCAGCGAGGGCAGCAGCTGGGTGACATTTCCCGCACTGCTCCAGCAGCGTGGCTCTGACTCCTTCTGGAAAGCCGACTGCTCGGGGCGAGAGGAAGAGGTCATCTGCACACTCACACCATCAGTCCTCGACCTTTCTGTTGACAATATCCACAAGGTGTCCTGTCTGACAGCTGCAGCGACAGAGCTGTTTTGTGATAGGGACACGTGTCCAGGCTGAAATCATCAACTCATTTCATCTACGCCGCCGAGCTCGGAAAGTTAGCAGGTTTTGGCCGCTCAAACACCCGCTCTGGTTTTGAACTACTGGCCTTCTGGTGACAGGCTCTGATATCCTATTACCAATTCCCAAGCCATCCAGCTCCTCTGAACACATGCACGCTCAAAAAACAATTACATATAAATGTAAATGACTCCGAAGTGCCAAGTGATAGAGACGTGACCTTCACCTGGGTCAGCGGGTTGTGCGAGACAGCGTGAGCTGGAGGTAAGCTGACACCTACAGCCTGGTTGTCTCGGCAGTTTCAGAAACAGACTCTAGCCCCAGACCCTGGCTGCCCTTTGCTTCCCTTCACCTGCACCCTCCTCATGGACAATAAAAATGAGACGTAATACATCACTTTTGTGATGGCTCTATTTTCAATCGAAATGGGAGATCAGGCTCTTGCAACGACTCGTGAGATTTACATTCATCTGCTGTACAGGGTTGTTGGGAAGCTGTAGCTTGGGTCACTTCAAAGTACTTTTATTTTGAAAAATTGGCCAGAAGTTCAGCTGGTGTACATCAACACAGCTCTGGTGCTTCAGTAGAGCTGATTTACTCCAGCTGAGGATATGGCCTCATATCATATGGCTGTTTTTTAACTTAAAAGTATATAATGCTGCCAAGTACAAGACAGGCAGACGCAGAGTTCAGTGCGAGAGTAAAGGAGAATTCTTTGTAGGAAGGTCTTGTTCCTGTATAAAGACATTTATAGCAAATGATTAGGAAATTATGTGTCCCTACATTTTCTAAGCATGCCATGTTTGGATATAATTGTGTTACTTTGAATATTATTACTTCCATTTACAAAGTGAAATTCCAGCTCTGCTCTTTGAAAATTTGTCCCTTCGTACTTAGTAAATCATAATTATACTGTCACAGCGGTTACCAGTGGACCCTGAGGGTCAGTGGACTACTTCTAAGGGAACCAAAAAAGGTAACTAAGAAAATCAAACCTATTGTTAATAATCTTGAATTCATTATGCAAGGATGTGCAGCACCACTGAAAAATGTTTTGGGGATTGTAATTTGTAGAAGGCTGGAAAGCACTTTCAATGAGGTTATATTTTTTTCCATCTTTCTCACTGTTTTTCCTCATGTTCTGTTCCCATTTCATTTTCAGTCTCTTCCTGATGGTGTGTTTATGTTTTGTTTTCCTTTCAGAAGACTGATCTTGAATCTTTAAAATTTATGTACCCAACCTACAGCAAGGCATTGGTGAATGTTAAGGTATCTCAATCTACAGAGCTTTAGAAGTGGCCATCAGTGGTGGCACCTGAAGGGTTTTAGGACAGAGCCATCTGTCCAGAAGTGATATTCCCAACCTGACAAATCAAGTGCTTTGTGAGTTGTGCTTTTGCATTTAGAGCTTTGACTTTCTTTGGTTCCTGCCATAAAAGATCATAGTTCTGAGTCTTTCAGCTGAATATGTGCCTTATATAAGAGCAGTGATCCTGGTGAAATCCCTGTCAGAAACCTACGGCAAAGTGCTGAACACATATTTATAGTAAAAAGAGAATTTCTTCATCAAAAAATGTACAGTCTAGACAAAGTGCTTTTAACAGCTCCCTGACACACAGCTGACCTGTGTAAACGGAAACTCTCCATCCCTGTGACCTTTCTTTGTGCTGTGTCCAAATCCAAGCATCAGCGAAGCATGCAGTTCTCTGAAGGAGCTTGCTCACTTGCTTTTTCATCCTTTGCTTCTCCCTGGATGCTGATAGCTTAGCTGGGACAGAGGGAATACATTTCCTTCAAACACCTCATCAAACAAGGACTTCAAAAAAAAGCTCACTTCTCACTGGTTATTTTGAAATTGGAGTCGATTTAGAATTTCCAGGACAGATTCTCACATCGGTTGACATATACAATATTGAATCCAAAATCCATATAAGGAATGCCAGGATAGGTAGCAATGAGGATTAAATACACACATCATTAATAGAATTATAGCTTATTTTTACATTGATTGTAAGGGAGAAACTTTGCGGCTAAGAACTCTCCAGTTTGGAGCAAGATTTTGTGTGAGGATTGGGTGGAAGGCAAAGACGAGAAAATGCATCCGAGGTTTCATCCACAGCTTCTCTAAGTAAAATGTATTTATTAGGAGGGTAGTCACCCTCTGAAGGGTATGAAAGTATACCACAACTAAGGTGTTAGTAATAGCTGACCAAATAGCGTGATTTTTTTCTTTGTTTACTGAGACATAAAAACAGCTAAAAAATTCCCATTTTTTTCGCCAGGAAAAGGTAAACATATTAATTAGAAGTAATACCCCTTGCAACTTTTTTGTTCCAGGATACTTTGGAGGATACTTTGTCTCTTCTGTTCTCTCTCTGCTTCTGACAAAACAGAAAAAATGAATATAAAGGAGGAAGAGGGGAATAAAGTGAAAAGAAATGTGGAAAGGCAAAAATAATAATATAGAAATAAAATATTCCTGTTTTCACTGCAAGACAAAAGAATTTTGAAGGAAATGAAAATCTTCTTAATTTTCTACCCACAAACATTTTTGATAGAAAACTATCTATCTCCCTTACTTGACCCATTTGCAGTGTTTATCAACAAGGGGTTCAGTAACAGCACATAATTAAAAATCCTTTTGAAAAAGGCAGAGACTTACAACTTAGACATGAAATAGCAGTGGAAAAAACCTCTCTGAACATGCTTAACTATCCACTTAGAATCTTGTTCAAGGTTGCAAGAGAACAACTTGTTATAGTACCATATAAACCCATCCCCAGTTTCTTTCCCGGTAATGCACTCATCTCCTCCATTTGGGGCTTGCTTGAGCAGTTGTGTAGTGGCATAACAAGCTGAATTGAAGAACTTATCTGGCTGCAAATTAAACCAGGAAAATAAAAAGAGGTTTTCAGTCTTCTCACCAAACTATTTTTGGTGGCCATCAGAATAAGTCCTGACACAACAGAGCAACCAATTTAGGAACATCTTGGCCTTGTGTGTAGGCCTTGTCCCATGTTTCAGTCAAGGTCTTTGGGACGCTGATTTGCCCTGGGAAAATTTGGGAAATGGGAATTTCTGTATTATACCTGATGCAACCTGCTATGGGTTGACACGGGACCTTTTAATATGAAACAAGCAATCCAGTTTGTTAAGCCGGAGCTCTGCTTTTGCCTTGACTTTGTTTGAATGTGTTGACTTCAGTGGAGCTGCTTCTCATTCACATCAGAGCATGCAAGGAGATAGTCCATGTTGAACTTTGTAACATTGCAACAAAAGGAAACTGGAAAAAAAATTCACCAGTTCTATAACTTCTGAATATTTGCTCAAAGATAGCAAAATGCATCACATAGGCTTCTAAAATAGCACTACAAAACTTACCTTCTGGGTATATATTGTCAGTTCTGTTTTGTCTGTATAGACTGAGAAACTGAAGCACTGAAAAATTAAAAGCAAAACCACAGAGCAAATTTGTGCCACAGCTTGGACTAGAACTCAGATCTCCTTCGGGAATATTTAACAAAATAAGTTATGCAAATATATGTGTCTTTCTAAGTGGTGTAGCAGCATCCACGTGAGGACTGGGTGGATAGAAATGTTCAGGAGGTGTACCTTTTAAACTGGCATTGGAAAACAAGATAGGCATTGTGCAGTAAGTGCCCCTTGATCTGGTTTTTAACCATCCCACACTGCTGCATGCTATTTGCCCACACTGGGGTGAATGCCTGGCCTAAATAACTTGCCCCCAGTAGATACAGAAGAGTTTTTTGTGTACTTGAATTTGCTTTCGGATAATTTTTCACCATGTCCATCTGGACCTTTTTTTTTAATGTATTCCTTCAGTACCATTAGTGAGGCAGTGCAATGCCATTTTTCTAAGGTCCCGAATGTTTACTTCTCCAGGTAGGGTGATTATGGGCATGATGGAATGATGTCTTTAGTCAAGTGTAGATCTTATCTTCCCATGTAACAAGGTAGCCTAATGAAATGAGTTTTATTCAAAGACCTTGTCTCATAACGCTTCAGGAAAACATGATAAATTGAATGATTCTTTTAGCAAATGCATCACACAAAGCACTGGCATATTGCTTATGAAGTTTAATTTTGTAATAGTTCATGGGGTATAATATACCTGTAGCTATTTCAGTGGAATGAATCTTACAGGCTCATTACAAAAGCAGAACTGTTGTCCCAAAATATTGCTTTTCTTGTTGAACTGTTGCTCAGATTCAGGGCAATTTGCATGTATAACCTCCAAGGAACCACTGCATTTCACTTTTTAATTTTTTTTCTTTTATTGTGCTATTATTATGAACTATGGTGAAACTCTTTTATTTAAGTAGTGAGAGCCTAGCTGTTATTAGCAGTGGTTCGACTGACCAAATGTGGCAGACCAAATCTAAATCCAGAAATAAATTAGATATTTTTTTTAAACTAAGAAAAGTTTGGTTGTTTACCAGCTGAAAGAATGTAGAACTAGACAAAAATAAAACTACTGTGATTTGAACATACTTTTGTTCTCTTGGATGTCCAGATGTGATGTTTTTAACAGTTCTTAAGGCATATATTAGCTTTAATGGGAAGATGGTTGATCCAACTTACTTATGGAAATGAGAAGTTACTCTCCTGATACAGCTAAGTTTTTGATAGTAATCCGGCATTCCCATTACTGTAGGATACTGCATAATGTAGTGACACTTGGGGTGAGCCTTGGGTATATATTGACTGTCTTTAGTTGTCCATTTGGACCCTTCTGGCCTTGTTTTTAGATGTGGTCGGCCAGGAGGAGAGCACTTGTCACTCCCCTGTGTGCAAGACTTTCAGTTCATCCAGGATTTCCAAGTGCATTCCCAGGAGAAGTGGGGTGAGTGTGGGCATGAACACAGTGTCCCACCTCCTATTTGCATGAGAAGTCCCCTCCTACTTCATCAGAACTGCCACACTTAGTCTGTTTGGCTGCTGGAGAAAATGTAAAGGTCAACAGTATAGTTTGTTTTAGTGGGAATGGGTGTGGGGGTGACCAAGCAATCTGCATAGGTATAACCTAAGTGACTTACTCAAGTTTTTGGCAAAGCATCTAATCAATGTCTCCTGGTCCCTGAAGACCGGTACCATAACCATTTCAATCTGTTCTTTCTTAAATAGGGTAGCATATTTTTAAGTACGCTGAGTTGCTGAGAATACAATGGCAGCTCCCAGAGACACCTAAACTGGATCTCCAGCGTGTGCTGTGCTTATATACAAACTGTATATCCAGTACCTCTTCAACCAGAAACCAGTGTGAGAGCAAGAACTGATACAGATCTAGGTCTTGCCCCTGTATTGAGTTTGGACACAAGAGATGTAGGTTCCTAGACCAAGGATCTCTGAAGCACTCCCAGGTAGACCTCTTTAGACATAGACTCTGAAAACCTCTGGGACTACCACAACAGACCAGGCTCATTACTTTTACCTAGCTTTTCCTCAGCTCCATTGATTTCTCCTTGCCTTTTTCTTCCCTACAATATCCCTAGAATTACATAGACTGAAAAGTACTGAAGATGAGTTTGTGGAAGCAGGATCGGAGCAGAGCTGAAGTCCATTGAAATCAATGTGAATTTTTCAAAAGGCTACAGTAACACAGGCTTTTTTCATGCTCTCATTCTAGCTTGTTTGCATTACAGGAATCTTTAGAGAAGCCTAATGAAACTGGAGCCTTACTGTGTCGGCCATTGCCTACACAGCACTGGCTAGATCTTCACTGGAGTCATGCCAAGGGTAAGCTGTGAGGCTCTGAACCCATCTCTGCTGCAAACGTCTTACTGGATAGGAAACACCTGGCCTCAGGAAGCTCAGATCTGGAGCCTTTACATTCTAGCATAGCAGAAATACTCATTACTGCTAACATTAATGCCACGGCAGGGGAGTTGAGTGATTTGCCCTAAGTCATGAAGCAGGCTGTGGCAGGATTGGGTCTCCTGAGATCCAGACTCAGACTCTCAGTCCTTTTCTGTCTGTCTGAGGAAATGTTCTCTCTGAGCATTGTGCCACTCAGGGAGCTAGTTCCAACAGCAGTTTCCACGTTCTGGGGGTGGGTAGGATAAGTCCACGGGCGCATTAACTAGGAAGAGCAATTGTGCTACCTTTGTTGCAGTCTGAACCCACGCTTGAAATGTTCTGAGGGGTAAAAGGTTGGAAAGCAGTGACCTGTAATACTATCTCAGTTCATATTATTTGATTTATTTGTAATGAGATACTCTTTTTTATTGATTACTACAAACCTCTCATTTTGCTTCTTGAGTGAATAAAATGAAACTTAGTAACGACTTTGAACACTGAAAACTGTCAAATATATGTATATAAATTATTGTTATTATGTAAATTATTACAAATTATATTCAGTTTGAAAACTTGAATTTGGAAAGATTGGTGAGTCCCTCTATTAGTTGTTTATCATATTTCAAAGCACTAGAAGATGCTTCAGGGGCTGAATCTTGTACAGTCTGGGGTCTACTTCTCCAGGTTTTTCCAAAGATTATTGATTAGGATGTCCATGTCCTTTAGCTTGTAACTCTTTGTTAATAATACTTTCAGTAGCATTGAACATGGTGGAATTTATCATGGGATAAAGGAGTTAAAAATCTCTATGAAATTGAGTTTGAAATCTATATAATGTGTGTACTGTATTGCACATATATACCACAGTCAGTATCTTTAATCACATTTGGTGTTTCTGTCTATCTGCATATACTTCACAATTTTTTCTTCTGTAGCTTCAATTAGTGTT
Organism: Tringa tobata; assembly: GCA_033628505.1. Lineage (NCBI taxonomy): Eukaryota > Metazoa > Chordata > Aves > Charadriiformes > Scolopacidae > Tringa > Tringa tobata. Next base: position 3,707,561 of record JAHREE010000480.1, read on the forward strand.
TAATGAACTTAGTGAGAGTTAATTATTAAAAAGTGACTTCAGGGGTCAAGCCTGTTTTACTTAGATCCACAAAGACACAGCATGAATGTGGTTTCGCCACTATGAAAATTGTAGTGAAAAGCTCATTATTATTTTTTTAATCAAGGAATAAAAAGCTGACCAGTCTAAGTACCCTTTCCACAACACATTCTCTGGCATTATTACTATACATATTTATAAGGCAGCAATCTGTCTTGTGTTCAGGTATACCACTCTTACAAATGTAACAGCAAGCATCCATTTAAGTCTGACAGCATCATTCAGTTCTTTTTATGTTCCTCCTCCTTGCTGATTTAAAAATGTTATGAAATTGAAGTAGACTGCGGTAAGTACAGTGACAATATGTTATTTTCCCATTAAGTACTATGGGATGTGGTCTTATGTGCCTTGCTTCAATGCTTGTGATAATTAAACATTAGGGAGGGGTGCCGAATGTAATTTTTTTTTAATGACATCAGAGTCACAATGTTAATGCAGAGTCAACATGCCTACAACATTTTGGATTCAAATCGATAATTTCTTACAGCCAACGTTTGTGTTTTGATGAATGCCTCTCATTGTCCTTTTAGCACTTGAGCTGAAGCTCAGGCTGGTGTGGGATATATCTATATTGCTCTTCCCTCAGACCTGGGTAGCGTCTGAGCTCTCGAGCCTTGTGCTGGCCCCTCCTGACCAAGCAGGGGGCTGTGGGTTCTCCCCTGCCTTGCCTGCGGTAAGGACAGAGAGCCAGCAGAAAGCTCCTGTACGCCTCAGTCCCTCCCGTGCCCTAGGACCGCTGGCGCAGGCAGGGGTCAGGGCAGTCTCGTCGGGCCGACCCGTGCTGCCATCGTGCCTTTGTCTCACCCTCCTGCTCGGCTGCTCCTGGGCAAGGATGGAGTCACCTTATAGGCGGCTCTCCCGCGCAGCAGTATGCCTCAAGTCATCCCCCAGCTTTCACTAGCTAATATGGTTAGGCTGATTAATGTTGCACGGCTGGTAATAATGCTGAAGATATTCAGGTTTAGCCTGCTGATCACTAATACTCTGCTGTAAATAGTAGCGGGAGCCTATCGTACGTTTATACTGACAAGAGAGTCCTGCGACAATGAACTCTTTGAGCCTGACATTCAGAGAGGTCAAGCTCTCACTAATCTTCTGCTGTCTTCAACGATCATTGTTGATCGCTGCTTGGAAGATTCAGAACTGTCACTGCAGTGGCTGATGAAGACCAAAGTCAATCTCCTTTGCACATAGGCATTTGGTGGTGTTCAGAACCAGGACTCAAGCCTCTGACCTTTAGGTTTTCGTTCTATCCTTATGTTACGGCCACGCAGGATGCATTTCACCTGAAGCACCGAGGCAATTTAGACAAAAATCGTGGACTGCATGTGGTGTTTATTATCGTGTTGTTTGTCTGAGCCTGCACAGCCAATCTGTGGAGGAATGGTGCATGTTTTGTAATGATGGAGCCTTGGTAATTTGAGATGAATTATTAAGTGCTGACAATAAATGAGCATCAATATGCAAACAAATAAGCAATGACAAGGAAAGGCAGGAGAGAGGGGTAAGAAAAATCGCAAGGTTTCCTGAGGATCGGACAAAGATGTTTCTCTGGGATTATTTTGACTGGTGTCAACTCTTCTTTTTATTTAGGAGCAATTTCTTTCAAAGCAATAAATATTTGAAAACTTCATATTTATTAAGTGTTAATTTTACCCCTAGGCCTTCTGAGCTAAAAGTTCAAAACACAACACTGGAAATACACACAGGCTCCATCTGTTCATCTCCTGCTGCATGCTTTGAAAAATGTCACCCAAAGCCTTCATTATTTCTCGTGGTGCTGTTTTTTCAGGTTTTGGATCCTTGCTTTAACCTTCAGCATCTGTATCTAGCCCTGTCTCTGTAGGTGACCTCTTCAGTAGCCTGTACTACTATGGCTGGCCACTCAATGCAGCTCAGGGAAGTCAGACCATAACCAAAAGGCAGCCAATTTCCATTTTTAATTAGGGCCTGTGGGCAGGGATCTGTATTCTGGACTTTGGCCCACTTCGATCCACCGAGGATTTCCCACTGTTGTCACCGGAAAATTGCGCACAAAGATGAAGGATAACAAATGGCTTTTTACAGGAACCAACTAAATAGACATCTCCATTATTTAGGTGCCTTGTTTTGGCATTTAGCGCATGCTCACAAATTTAGATTTATGGAGCTATATTTATTCTCTGTTGTGGCAAGCTGTCCCTGGCTGGACACCAGGTGCCCGCCAAAGCTGCTCTATCACTCCCCTCCTCAGATGGACAAGGGAGAGAACGTATAACAAAAGGTTCATGGGTCGAGATAAGGACAGGGAGATCACTCGGCAATTACTGTAGCAGGCAAAACAGACTCAACCTGGGGAAATTAATTTAATTTATTACCAATTAGAAGTTAGAGTAGGGAAACGAGAAACAAAACCAAATCTTAAAGCACTTTCCTCTCAGTCCTCCCTTCTTTCTGGGTCAACTTCAGTCCTGAATTTTCTATCTCCTCTTCCCTCCTGTCCTTCAGGAACACACTGTTCCAGTGTGGGTCACCCACAGGGTCACAAGTCCTGCCAGAAAACCTGCTCTACTGTGAACTCCTCTCTCCACGGGTCACAGGTCCTCCCAGGAGCTTGGGCATGGGCTCTCCACAGGTTCACAGACTCCTTTGGGGCATCCACTTGCTCCAGCATGGAGTCCTCTATGGGCTGCAGGTGAAGATCTGTTGCACTGTTAACATCCATGGGCTGCAGGGGGACAGCCTGCCTCACCACGGTCTTCACCATGAGCTGCAGGGGAAACTCTGCTCTGGAGCACATGGAGGACCTCCTCCCTCTCCTTCCTCACTGACTTTGGTGTCTGCAGAGTTCTCATATATTCTCACTCCTCTCTCTGGCTGCAATTGTGCAGTGTTCTTCCCCCTTAAATATGTCAACCCAGAGGTGCTACCACTGTTGCTGATGGGCTCGGCACTGGCCAGCGGTGGGTCTGTCTTGAAGCCAGCTGACATCGGCTCTATTGGACATGGGGGAAGCTTCTAGCAGCTTCTCACAGAAGCCACCCCTGTAGCCCCCCTGTTACCAAAACCTTGCCATGCAAACCCAATACGTCTGTGTTTCTTGTCCCCATCCTCTTTCCTCTGTTTCATTCCCTTCTGCTTGCTTTGGTCTACCTCCTAACACTTTTCCTCAGTGTTTCCCTTTCTCCAGCAGCTTCCCAAGCCTTCCCTCTCTCCTAGGCTGAGATGATCAGAATTTGAATAATCAGTGTTGACACTTTTGAATGGATCATTAGGGGTTAGGCTTAATCCCTTGGGAGGAACAGAGCTCTGGGAGCTCACAGCTTGCAGAGCATTGTCTTTAGTTGTCTGCATGTTCAGCACCATAGGGCTTACAATTTGCTCAGTTTTTGAAGTTTTTTTTGTAATTTTGTGGCTCATTTAAAAAGAACGACAGTTCAGGTTCTGCAGAACATCTATCATGAAAACACCAAGCCAGTCAAATCCCATGAATAGGATACAAGCAAGATCTGCCATGAAAGGTTTTTCATTTTTCTTTTTTTTTTTTCCCCTTGGGAATTAGGTTCCCGATTGTAGTAAGTGGAAGCACTGTATGTGTGTGGTATTGCAATGCTTCTGTAAACTAGGCTATTTATTTATGTGAAATATGGATTTAGACGCAACACTTAAAGCTCCAAATCTCACATATCTTTTTTGTTCTTGCTGGCAGTAGGCAAGAATTCATCACCATATGAAATAATAAAATGTGCATGTTCTTGTGTTTTGGGTGACCCGTCTTTTGCGATTTTAAAGAAGACACCACTGAGATTTAATTTCACTGCTATCCCAGAACTTCTTAAACATTACCAAAATAGCTCAGGGAACCCTACTCCACTGAGAGACCTGACCTGTTAGCACTGCATTCCATGATAGGTAAAAGAAATGCTTGTCTTGGAGAACAAAGAGACATACTAGTAATCAGTGCAAAGCCAGGGTATGAATTAAACTGTGTAAAAAGATAAAACCTCAGGGAGAATATCATCATCTTTCATAGGTGGACATAAAGGGAACCTGCTTTTGAACAGGGAAAGTGTCATCCTTGGAGGTGAAATTGGTCTCATTAAGTAGCAAATAAAAAAGACTCTGTAAAGACTTTTTCTTTTGGAAGAAAGCTGATGATTTCTCATTTTAGAGACACGCTAAACAATGTTGGCAAGTTGTGCTCAGGGTGTTGATTATCAGGAACAGCTATCATTCGATAACACTGGTCTTTGCCTGTAAAGATCTTGTGAGCTCCAGTGCTAGGACTTCTAAGTTGCTGCAGTCAGACCACTTTGAGCCTGTTATTTCCCCAAGTGCAGATTTGTTCTCTGCAGTCCCATGTCTCCTCATGGGAGCTGCACCGATCCAGGCAGACCACCCTCTGTGGCACAGAGGTGTTCAGCTTTTCTTAATGGGAGTGTGTGGGTTCAGGTAGGCTTCCCCTGACTCAGGAGTGTTGCTTGCCTTCCTTGCTTGGGCAACATTGAGTCAGGATATCTGTAGCTTTAAACCAAGGTACCCAGCTCCCTGCAGAATGGGGTGAAGCCAGAGATCCTTCCCTTGCAACATCTCCTATACGCTGACAGAAAGTTATAAAACGTGGAGCAAGTGGGAGAAAGATGAGTCATACCAAAGCCCTGTCATAACACTACAGAAATTACAGGGTCTTAAAGAGACTGGTTTGGGTTTTTTTTGCCCAAGCAGTAGCCATTCATCTGCCTTGTTTCTCTCCTAGGTGCTCATCTCCTCCAGGGCTAAAAGAACCTTAAAGGTTAGGTTGCCTCTCCATAGACACCCCTCTCCTCCCCTTAAAGGGAATGGGCATCTTATTACAGTTGTTACTGACTAGTTATAAGGGATTTGTGCTCAGGAATCTAAGTTTCTTTAACAGCTTTTTTAAATTCCAGACATTGGAGTTTGGGTGGAATGGGTTGGGAAAAGAACAAGAAGTCTTTTAATTAAGTGTGTACATTCCCCTTTATACCCCGAGTTGGTCATAAACCTGGGAACAGGACCCAACTGTTCAGATTCTAACTCCAGTTATTCAACTGTACAGAATGTTCTTTCTACCATTAGGAATATTAATAACAATAATTTATCATAATTTCACCTTTAAAGGGAACAGTGGGAAAAGATGGGTGAAAACAGGTTAATAAAAGGGAAAATAGTGGACTCCAGATTTGATTTAAAGGTTAGTAAAAGCAAACCAACTTTTCTTGTATAAGAAAATGTGTCATTTTAACAACATAGTTTTAGTGGCATATTCTCCTTCTTTGTGTTAGCCCTTCCTTTTGTTTCATCTGCTGTTAAGACATGACAAGCCTGTTCCCAGTGCACAGGACCCAGTGCTAGGCATCTTATAACCAAGAACCTGCCTTATTTCCCCACTTCCAGTTTATACTACTGCGAGATGTGGTAACATATTGAGTTATCAGTCAAGCTATTAAGCTGGCTGTAACTATTTTTAATAAAATACCACAAAATGATAGAAAAAAATATTTGAAAGATGAGGATTTGACCACTTTACATGTGTTATAGATTCTGAACATGATGTGCAAATGGTAAATTCTGAAAAGTTATCTTCCGTATAATGTCATTTCTGCAGAACTCTCTTGCCTCAGGGTTGTGAATTATTGTGCTGTGAACATTATAGGAGAGATTATTTACAATAAATCGTGTAAAACCCCAAATGTTTTGCAATCAGAATATGTCAAATGCTGAGGAATGAGGAACCCACTTTGGTTTATAACTTCCTTCAAGTATGAGCCAAAAACTGTACAGTACTGTACCTAATGGAAAAGCATCCAGACCAATCTCTATAAATACTTACCACAGTCCCATAAACTAAACTATTAGAAGCACTTGACATTTTCATTTATACCTGTAAAACTGGTGAAAAAAGTTACATAGGCCAAGCTCTTTAATGCTTTCTCAACATTTCTCACGCACAAAATAACTTAAAATATACTCTAAAGAATTGTTCATATAATATCTTGGTTGACTGTCTGTTATCTAAAATATGGTTTATCTGAATAATATGAGTTATGCTTCCTCTGTTTCCCAATTTATGGTGTTAAAGTCATTCTCCAGTACAGTTACTATGCTGTAAAAATCTACTGGAATATTCCCAGGTAATAATGTAACAGGAGCTTTCATGGTAGTTGTGAAATTAATATAGGATCTTACATTTATAAAATGTTAAAGTTTTTTCACCAAAAGATCAGGAAATTAATTCTGCCACATTACCCATCTGCAATATTTGATATACATTTAAAATTGCTTTTCATGCTGTGTATCAACATACAAATTTAAAAAGAGAAACAGGAAACACTCTGCTGAAAAGGATGTGGGCAAGTAGGTCAACCCACAGATTCTCTTGGACGGCCCTGATTCGAGTATTTTGGTTGCAAATACAGAAAACTTAAAGAAAACGCTTGGGAGAGCTTTTGAAAGAGGCTCAGTATGCTCAGGACTGGTAACAGCACTCCCACGTCTACTGAAAACAGAAATGGCAAGTCAGATTAACATTAACAGTAGGAAGCATATATGCCAACATTTTTGAACTGTACAGCTATGAACACAAATAAAATATAAGACATATGAGTTGTGGAACAGATCACAGGACAGATTACTTCACCCTTAAAACCATTCAAAGAAACATTGGACCTGAGCCTCATGAGTCAGCAGAACAAACGAGATACAGAACCTCGCACTAAAATTGTGTGACAGAGTTTCATGTGCTGCTGGCATCACAACCTTTGCTAAAACAAACTTGTATCTCTCCTGCTTTACAAATAATTTACAAACTGTTTCACTGAATGTGGGTGTGGAGACATTTAACGTGTAGCCTTAAGGGCGATGTGTGGGACAGTTTCTGCACCTGACTAGGACAGACCCAAAGACTCAAACCCGCTCTCTGCTGTTCTACTTCAAAGCAGTCTTTCTGGAAGGGAAGAAAGAAGGTAAGGTGCCCCGGGAAATCTATTGTTATCAATCACCTGTGTCCACCAGTCATGTAGATGTAGCATTTCAGTGGAGAGAACAAAGTCTTGCAAAATGATATTGATTATAAAGCCACATGGCTGCAGCACCACTTAGCTTCCAGACAGTCTACAGCCTGGTGATGGCAGGCTGGCTCGCTGCAATTGCTTTCTGAAAAGGCCATGGAGATACACGCTTGACGAAGGCTCTTGCCTTCTGCTCTTACTTCACACCAAAGATACACCGGCGATGTACACAGTGTACACTGTGCTGCAGGTACTGTACTGTCTCGGTGTCATTTTGCTCTCAAAAAGAGCAGTGAATTTAAGGCTAAACTTTCAGGACTAAGAAGCCATGCCTTTCCGTATAGTCTCTTTTTACGTCTTGGTGACAGCACTATCTTTTTCAGTAAAAGCTAGAAACTCAGACTGTCAGCAAGTCTGCTTACACACTACCAAGACAACTAAGCAATTGTCTTGGAATCACATCGTATGTGTTGTTATCCTACTGTATACTGAAGAATGTATCTTTTAAAAGAAATTATGTGGAAACAAATTTACAAATGTTATAATTCCACATGCCTGATCTGACATTTAGTGGTTAAGATTAGCTGCTAAACACCCCACCGTCCTAAATGATGAGGTAAAGTACCAATTGTAGAAGACTTGTGATATCCACGTAGGGAAATGGGCACTAAGGTTTCATTTTTATTACTTTTGCAGCAATTTTGATGAAAAAGGCAGCTTGTAAAATTTGCAGTAGCATTTCAATTTGATCTGAGTAGCACAGAAGTGCATTTCTGGTCAGCCCATAGAATATACTGATGCTAATAGCATTTTACTATCCAACTAATTGTTATGTTATTTGGGATCTCTTATGCCAGTATTTTTGACAAGGCTGTTGAAATGCATTGGCCAGAGAGAAGACATTTTTTACCTTACACAAAAAATGGTATTCAACAACAAACAAATCAAGCAGTTATGCACAATTCTCTATGGTATTTCAAGCAGAAATTTGTCTAGAAAGTCCAAGTTATCACGCAGAAAAATAAACCTCAGCATATAGGAAACCAGCACAAACAATGGCAAGTTACAGGCTACCAGGAATAAAGCAGTGCTCCATAAAATGCACAGCACGTTACGTTACAGGTAAGTTAGATGAGCGGAAGCCATACTCTATATTTTGCAGCTGTCCTCCAGATAAGATATTTCTGTCTTTCTGTTGATGATTGCCCTGTGAGTTGTTGGGGAAAATGCTGATTTTGGCTACTGTATGGCCTGCAGGAAGCAGCAACTACCTTTCCCTGTCAAAGACCTATGAAGGCTGTGGCATTTACTCTTGTGTTTTTCCTAACTTGGAGGGAACGGTGTGCTAGTTTCATTGCCGAAGGTACAGGGATGCACAGACACCGTTCATCAGCACTGATGTGAAACTAGCAGGGGGTTTCTGTGCTTTCTCAGGACCAGTTTGATGGTTTGGTTCTAGGTTTGATATTCATCCTTACTTACGAACTACTTATCTCTGGTGACCGCTAGGAATGTCCTCACCACAAGGACCCTCTGTGATGAGTGGAAAGTGTTACAGGCCTTCAAAGGGATATAAAATCCATCTAAGAACTTGTGTCCTGGAGACGAGTACTTTATCAGAAGGAGCCTGAGTAGAGGAGTCAATGCAAGTAGGTCCTTCAGTTAAATTCCTGAAGTTATCCAGGTAAATCTAGGTCCTTTCCCCCACTAGAACTACTCTGCCCTTAAATCTTTTTTTTGCGCAGTTTAGAAAAGACTGAACTGTGGTGTCAGAATCTTGTCCCCGGTTCCTCCCCGCCCTGTATTCTATGATCTCTTATTAAAGGAAACAAAATGGCTTGGAAATTTATTCCAGACACAAGATTTTTTTCCTTAATGTATATTTCTGATGCAGCCACATGCTGGGTTCTTTACATTAAACACATTTAGCGATTCAAGTTTACTTTTAGAAACAGCCTGCTTTGTTTTCTGTTCTTAGTTGTTTTTCTTTTTTTTTTTTTTCTTTTTTAAAACCATGAGTTTACTTTTCGTACGTCTTGTCCTTTTAAGGAATGCAGGCCTCTTCTTCCATCTCCTATTGTTTATTTAGTGCTTTGTGGAAACACACTGATCTTCATAGTCACCAGCCCATTGCCAGCCTCCTTGGGTTGCCTTTGGCATCATAACTTTTAAAACGATTATTTCCATCCATTAAGAGGTAACTTAATTTTGGTTTGGATTAATCTCGTTCAGCTTTAACTGTCTAAGGTTAAAGTATCTATGCCAAGCTAGTTATATGGGCTCCTTCTGAACTTAATGGGGAATGAAGGATCTCCAGAAGGTTACTCAGCTGGCCACTATTGCCCCGTGTGACTCCCTCCATTGGCAGAGTGCCTGGATGATGAGTTTCGACTCTGAGTGGACCCTCCCTGCTCATGTGTGTTTCATGTTGCCAGGATGACCTTCACAAGGAAAGGGTGAGAAGCCTGTTTCGTCATAATGTCCCCAGCATACATACTGCACTGTATGGATGGTGCTTTGGCCCATGTTCTGCCTGTTTCAGTTTAGCTTAAATCTCTTCCTAGCTGCCATTCACTAAACTTGGCTTTTCAGTGGGTATAAAATTGTTCACACACACCTTTGCACCTGGTTAGTTAAAAGAGTAATGAAAAATAGTTGAGCTGAGTTGGGCTGATGCAACCCCAAATACAAACAGCTCTAATCACTCCTCTGTTTCTCCTTTATGCATCTAATTTTTCTGTAAAAGGCTGCTCAGGGCCATAGGTTTTGTATTGGCCAAAGGCTAAACACTTCTAATGCTGTTTTTCATTCTCAAGCCACAAGTACGGTATATTTCTTTTGCAGTTTCACTCTTCCAGATTCCCTTTGTATTATTATAGATTCCCTCTTGGGATCAGCAAAGTAATATGTGAAGAATATTAGTGTTATGGAAGCTTGCTTCAGGGTTATCTTTAGATATCTGAGTTGAACTCTACAAGTGAGGCACTAAATCTGCCTTGAGATTATCAATACAAGAACAAGCGAAAATGTAGGCTTTAAAAATAGCTTGTACTCCTTTTGTTCTAGGACAGGAGGAGAAACTGAACCATGCTCTGCAGTCATTGTTGCAACACAGCTGGCTTCACTGATGTAACTGCCAGCAGAGTAAGGCTACATGTATCTTATTTAAAACAGTCAAATATCACAAGGTGTGCAGATATTATAGTATGGGTAAGGCACAACAGGAGGTACAAATGGCTGCCCATTTTGCACATAATCATCCTGAGTGATGATGGTAATAGTCATACTATTAGATTCTTTGACTGGAGTATATATAATAATGATTTTACAATAGCTTAGAGAAATGACAATACAATAACATTATATATGCAAGACTTAAAAAATAAAATCTCTGATATTTTTTATGTATTCTTCTGCATGGCTGGCATTTCATCAATGGTCTAATAAACCTTCAGTTTTATAATTACGTCTCACTACCAAGGTCCACAATAAGCCCAGTTATTTTCAGGGAGTAAAACCAGCCTTCTCTAAAGCTTTTCCAAGGAGCCAGGTATTGCCCTACTCTTAAGGCTGACTGAGTGAGTCTAAAAATTTACAAGAGCTGGCTGAGATTTATACCAATAAAAATTTGAATTTTCTCTTTTTTTTTTGACAGTAAAAATCTGTAAGTAAAACAAAGTTTAACCTTTAAAGGTGTAAAGCTTAAGTTATTGGGCCATTTGTAGTTTTTCTTGGCAAAGTTGAAGTGTTGCGTGTTTTTCAAGGGAACTTTATATTCTATTTCAAGAGGATTTGGGTATTTGGAAACCTTTAATAATTCCTTTTGTCTTCTAAGCTCTTCTACCAAAGAAGAGTTTTAAAAATTTCATTCTGTTTTCAAAATAAAAATGCAAATAACCCTTTGATATAGTTTGTACGTAAAGCAATGTGCTGTTTTTTTCATATTTGTTCCTTCAATTAGCTAGTCTTGCCCAATAAATTTTAGTGTTTTGTTACTAATAACTAATGAAGAACAGGTAACAAAAGCCACAACAGCATCTTGTACTCATTAAGAATTGGATCAAGCTAGCTTGCACATCGCATGAAGCACGCCGTCACATATAGAAAGCAAGAAGTGTCTGGGGCAGCATACATTATTAATTAGAGCTGAAGCTGGACTTCTGTTGTGGCAATCATGACTTTCATGTTCTATTACTTTCATGTTCTAAAAATACTATGCCTGATGATGTTTTATGATTTCTGTATGTGAGCGGGTGGACATTAGACACATTTCATAAGGGGCTGGAAGCTTAAGTTCTTTTCACTAAAGGAGAGAAGTTCAGCAAGGTTATGGCGGCAACATTAAGCCCTTCTACTTGAGAGTGAGTGTCCAAGGAGGGCAGCAGTCAGTTCCTGACACCTTGAGCTCAGTAGGATGAAGCTGGAACGTCTTTCATGTCCCTGCACATCCAAAAATTTCTGGATATTTTCTAACCTCTTTGTTTTGTATTTCTCAAGACTGCTGGTGCCTCTGTTATAGGTGGGACAACATGCCATGCCCATCCTCGTATCTGCACTTTGGCTGGTATGGCAATCTACCTATTTTAAGATTTTCTGCCAACTCCTGGAGTTCACTACAGAAATACTCTTCAGCTATTTCGTGCTTTCATTGTTTGAATAGTCCGAGTGCAGCGAAAAGTTTGACTTGGTTTAGGGAACTCATTATCTCTGTCTTGTATATGTGATGAATTTAAGTATGTTCTTTTGGGGTAGTGATAGCTATGAAGGTGACAAAACTGTTAATACAACGCTTTCCATTGATTGGATCCTGCTTTTTGAAAGTGATTAAGAAAAGGTAAACGTGAGACTTTGGTATTTCCTCTATTAGCATGAGTAGGTGCTTAAACTTGGCAATGCACAGTTGGAGGAAAGGTTTAGAAGGTAGTCTTCTGACTGGAGCTCCCTCAGAGATCAATAGGTTAATAAGATGCAATCAAATGTCATCTTTGAGTCACGCTTGAACAGCTGAAACACTTATGCCTTCACCTTCAAGCCAAATGCTTGTACTTTGTACTTCTGCTGAAGCAGGGGAGAATGCAAGCCTAGCTGAATACTACATTTTACATGGCATACCAGCAGCTGAAGGGCAATAACTTCCTAAACTGCCAGAGCGTGATCCTTGTGATTTTGATTCTGTCTTGAGGTAGCTTCAAGTAGTGGTAATCACCAGCAAAACTCCCTGGGCAGATTGCTTGCACCCCTTTTGGGGGACACTGTAAAATTAATTTGTTTTGCTATAAAGCCACACTACTGACCTAAACCAGTTGGAGACTTTTGTTCTTATAATTGAAACTTTTATGGAATGGAGTCCTGTTCTTGATCAGATATTTCTTCATGTAGCTTGTTCTCTTCTTTGGTGCTTGTGAGCTCTTTTGTCCCAATACAGTGAGGTCATCTACAAGTGAACTGCTCTGCAAATCCATCAAGAGAAACATGGTTCAATGACATCATCCTCATGTCATTAGTGGGTACAGAGGCTGCTTAGTATCTCATTGAACAGTAATGCTAGTGTTAGGTTTGAAATTTTTTGTATTTGCAAAATCAAACAATTGAGAGATCAGACCAATTAATTATACCTTTTAAGACTTTTTCTCCTCAAATAAAACTATAAGAGATGTGAATGGACTTCAGCTACCACAGGGCTTTATTGGAAATACTTAGTACAAACATTAAAAAAGACATTAATAAGCTTATAATGTTTTGTGAGAACTATCTTTTGGTCAACCTGTAAAGTGTTCTTAAATAATTTTGTTTTCTTTGTTGCTTCAAGGGATCTATTTTCATACCTGAAAGATGGTTTATTTTCATCCAGTTTCTGAAATTACCAACATTTTCCAGGGCTATAATCTACTTTGACTAAAGAAAGTCTGAAGATGGCTGATGTTCCAGGGAACATGTGTTTTGAATTGAAGAACAATGATACAGTTTTGTTTGCACTCATAAATAATGAATCTTTTTCTGACCACAAGTAAAGATTGCCTAAATTAGTCTCCTGATCCAGTAATTGATCTGAAGCGTATGCTGTGTCAGAGCTATCAATATACTGATGACTGCATGTGTCTAAGAGAGCTACAGTAGTGTTTATGAAGGACATTATAAAAAATATAAAGGAGGTTAGAAATGAGCTTTGTGGATTATCTTCAGTTAATGGCATGGCAAATGTCATTTTATGGACCTAATTTACTGAACATTAATAATGCTCCAGTTGAGGTAAATCATTTTAATGGCAAGATTTATGTGAATAACACTAGCACTAATTTACCAATGGAATTTACAAAATCCATTTAGCTCTTCTAAAGAGGCGCTAAGTGGATGTTATGGCTTTGTTTTAGACTGCCACAATCACAGGAGTAGGGCAGCCCTGCTCTTTCTTTCTCCCTTGTGCTTGTGCATAGTGAAAGCCAGAAGATTAGTTCAGCAATAGCACTTTGGTGAGTCAGAGAATAGTGCTGAGTGATCAACCCACTTTTTTTCTGTGCCTTTAGCCAAAAGGTGGTGATTAAAGTTATGCCAAAGCAATATTGGGAAGAGGTGCTTGGGACTGTACCTCCTGCACAGTGTCCTCCCAGTATTGAGTGCGTTACCTGCAGGTAACTAAGCTGATATGAAGTCTTTAGATCCACTAGGGGTGAAGAATACTGTTGGGAGAGCAAGATGCTGGGGATGAAGAAACCTTAATACTCATGGCCATTTTGCTTATGAAATTATTAATTGCTAGTATTAAATGTAGAGTAAGCTACAGTATCTATGGTGTGAAGATGTCCAGGATGCCTGGAGGGCATTTCTCTTCACAAGAGGTGACTGTGTCTCTTTAAGCAATAAGTCTCATAGCAGATAAGTTCCATGGGGCCAGCAAGATGTTATTTAGCAGAGGAAGCTCCCAGGCAGAGACCGTCCTCAAGAGATGGAGCAGAAACATTGCAGAACCTTCTTTCTCCATCAAGGCAACAGCAGTGGTTCCTGCCTTTTCAGGAACAAATGCAGAAGTCAATTTTTTTAGCCTTGGCTTTCAAATTCCACAGGCACTTACTATAAAAAACCTGTTTACTCTCAAGGCAAAATGAGTATAATGTAAGTAATTGACCAACCTATGAATTAATCAAGCTTGGAAAAGAAGGAAAGTAGGAAAGAAATTAAGAAATGCAATGTTATTTCTGGTTTTAAATATATAGAAATTACTTAGACATTTTCGTAGTAGGGAACCACATAAATACAAGATAAATAGCTACATAGCTAGCTAGAGAGAAAGATAGATAGAAAGAAAGAAAGACAGATAGAAAGAAAGAAAGAAAGATAGCCTGTGGAAGAAAAAATAGTAAACACTGTAGCGTTTGTCTAGTATGAACTTACAGGCTGATCAAATAGTGCATAATTATCAGTTTAAAAATTATTGCATAGAGCATTTGATTATTCACCAAAAGTTATGGGTTCAGCTGAGTGTGAGATTTTATGCATGTCTGTTGGAACCGGTTGTTTATGATGTGACAGTCTTTAATGGTAAAATGAAAAACAGCACAGTTCTGTGTCAGGACACGAGAGGGTCATAGGGTGAATGCATATTTATGAAGGAAAATAAATATGAAGATGGCACTTCTCTCTCCTTTTCCCATCCCCACTTCTGCTTTTTCACTATACAAAGTCCATGACGTGATTTACACTGGCTTATATATGCTGTCAGAGAGCTCATGTCTTTGCATTTAGCTCTGATTATGGTACGGTGTTGCAGGTATCCTCTTTGAGAAGTGGGTGCTGTTGGAGGTGTAATTTGTCCTTTACTGCTTTTAAAAGATTCATGTACTCCTGAAATGATGTGATAAGACAGTTTTGCAGAGCTATAGTTCTAGTTTACCCATCTATTTTAAGGAAATTTAAATACCTCTTCCCATTCAACCCTCTTGTCATAGGATTTCTCTGTGTTCCATATTGTGATCTGTAATATACTTTCAGGGAAGAGAGGCTTTACTCCTCATTTTACAAGCGGCGACCCAAGAAAGAGACAACTAAAGGTTTCAGAACCAGACCATGGTGGAGTAAGAAATCAAAGAGAGATGACCTAAATCCTTAGCCTGCACCTAAAGTACCAAAGTGACTTTTTTCTTCTTTACAGGCTCTAATATCCACACTTTGGTGCTCCTCATCCACTTGCCAGCATAGGCTGTACTTAACATCTTCCCTCAGTTTGTCAGGCTGTAATTTGGGTAGATTTTATGCCCCAGGTTCCTCATCTGTAATTTTAGGCACATAACCAAACTGCTTAAGCTACCTTAGTGCCCTGAGATCCCCTCCATAGAAAATAGAGAGAAACTCATACCTCTGCAAAATGATTCATCCCTCCTAAGTTTTGATTTACCCATGGAGATGACAGTCTCCCTTTCACTAGAGGGGCGTCTAGAGTGAGGAGCTCCCAGAGGAAGGGCTTCCATTAGATGATTGAAGCTGGATGGGATGCATGTAAGCTGAGTGTCTTGACAGTGAGACAAAGCCTTGATGTCCTGCAGAGCCTGATGGGATCGTGACGTGTTCTAGCAGTAATTATCAAAGAGAGCTGCTCTTAAGAGATGTGGGTAAATTGAATGCAGGGAGGCTGCTAACACTTTTCTTTACTCATTCGTTGAGCAGGCATTGTGTAATTTTGCCAGAAACACCTCTTTCCCCAAAAGCCTGTTTTTCAATCCTGGGCACAGAGAGTTGCCAACCTATCAAATAATGAGGTGTTTTTTTGTAGTGTGCACAAATGAAGATGAGAAAAGTGCATTCCCTGTAAATGCATTCTCAGAGGAAAAAGGAAACCAGAGTTCTGGATGAGACATGACACATGAAAGCATTCAGTCTGACTCGTATTACCACTAACTCATCATCACCTTTCCCAATAAAATCAAGCTGCTTAAAAATTGTGTTGAATATTTTTTTCCTAGGAAGGAACAATATTTCAGGTGACAGAGAGAGAACACAGCAGACAGCAAAAAGTTCAATATAGATAAAATACTATGGTTTTGCTCTATTTTTTTCTTCACTGCAATTTGGTTTCTTCTGAATTCTTTATGGGCTGTGTTCTACAGGGGGAAAAAGTGCCCAAAACAAAACAAGCCCTAAGAAGCAAAGTGAATTTCAAAGACAACCTGAAATGAAGAGTGAACATTCAAACAACTGAGAGGAAGCATATCCCTCCTTTGAACTCAGGAGGTTAGTATAAGCTGGCAATACTTTCTTTCAGACCGTTCCTCACAATTAAGTACGGCACTGATGAAAACTCAGAGGGGAGATCAATGATGTGTCCTGGAAAGAGCTTGAACCCATAATGGAGCAATCAAGAGCAAATGCTTTCTAAACATGGGACTCTCACAGGGATCAAAAGAATTGCTTCAACAGTCTGTTTATTTACTAGCGAAGGTACTTGCATTTATTATGCTGCTAAGAACAAAGAACCAGTGCTGGTACCTGGTTGTTTTATTTCCACAACTCTGCTATCATCAGCAGCAGCTAAGAAGTTCCTCAACAGAAATAAAAAATGGGCTTGCCCACAGCTAAATGGGCTGAAGCAAGATTATTGCGGTGTGATTTTTTTCTTGTCTGCAGCTCTCCACTGTGGAAGAGAGGAGCCCGCCTGCCCGCTGTGGTGTTTGCCGGCACGGCTACTTGCACACCATGTCTCTGCTCCCACTCAGGAGCCTCTGCTCTACCTTCCTCAGAAAGAGCACCAGAAATCCTGCTTTGAGATGTTGCAGGACAGGACCTCAGTTTGCGTGATCTCAGTGGGGAAAACTATAGCAGAGTGCTTTCAAAATGTGAGGTCGTTTAGTTATGTCACAAAGGTGAGTTTTAATGTCAGGAGAAAGGATGTCAAGGGACATTTCATATATTTTGCATTATTTTGCTTCTTGAGAATGAACAGGGATTATATGTAGCTGGCTCTGTTTCCTTGTGCAATTTACAGGATGTTGTTCATCTTCTGACCTAAAGCTGAGAGGACACAACTGTCCACCTAATTCTGTGCTTGTGAGGCTTGTGAGTAATGGGTTTGAGGTGCAAGGACACAGGGGCTTGAATCTCTAATCCAAGCGACCACGTAAGGACGTTTTTTTTTTTTTTTTTAACATGTGAACAAATCCATTAGAATTAAGAGCTTTGCTGGACTGGGGTCAGAGAGCTCATCACCTTGTTTTGAACCAACACAGGGGGCTTTAGGGATCCATTCACTCACTACAGCAGCACCAGGCAGCCAGAGCCTCCTGGTGAATTTTGCTCATTGTTTTACATGCTATTTATATATTTAAAAGTGTAACAAATGGAAAGATTGCTGTACATCATAAAATCATGGTGAGTGTTCACAGAATTTAGGGCAAACAAAATAAACAGTCACAGACCCTCAGTTAAAAGAAAGAAAAAAAGCAAGAAAATTCTCTATTTCTCTCCAACAAGAGATGTATTCCCATGATGTACATTCTTAGTATAATTCATATCATGCAAAATGGGTAAACACAAGGAAAAGCCACAATGTGAACAAAAAAAAAAAAGAGGAAGATGAATGATTCATATTTTGGCAAAGAATAATCTTAGGAAAATTTCATATCTCCAGGATCTGTCTGCAGAGCCTCTTCTACTGCTTGGATGCAACAAACAAGAATCCTAACTTTTAAAATATTTTTTTTTTTTTTAAATAATGAAAAATGTCCTCAGAGACCACCCACGACTTATTATAGCTATATTTAGATAGTACAATTAATGCTAGAGGTGTGTGTCAAGGCAAAAATTAGGATTCCCTTGTAGCTTACACTTATTCTGTATACCTACTGTTTCCAACTTTCCCAGTTTAATGACCTACTCGCTTTACTCTGTGCAACTCACTCAGCTCTGTAAGTCCACAGTATTTGGAACGAGCTTTACACCACCATCCTGCATAGAAGCCAGTCTTGCACAGCACCTAAAAGGCCAAGAGGATGTCATGGTATGCATGAGATTTTTTTTTTATTGTTCTGCCTGTTCCAGGACATCTACACAGCAACTGAGCACCTCTGTGTTAAATCAGCTAAAACTAGTGAAGTTCTCATCCATCATGGGATCTTCAGCCATTCTTTGGCTGGGGAAGGGGTTATGTGCTTTATTTATTTGTCCTTTGTTTCAACTACCTCTTGTCTCAGAAGGTCCCAATGGCTCTTGGAGATCCCTGTGGCAGTGAGTTGCTATCATGGCAATTAGACATTTTGTTTTAGACTTGCCATGTTCTCTCTGATGTGGCTGAACAGATATGTTACTCAGTCCCTGTTAGAAGTAGTTGGCTAGGTCTTGCCTTTCCTTTACCCTTTCTCATTGTTCTTTTAGCAGCATTTTTTTTATTATTATTTTTTAGGACAAAAGAGATGCAGATGCTGTGTCCCTGTTCTTGTTGTAAGAATAGGCATCCGCTGGGGCATGACCCCATGAGCAGGTTCTTGGGGGCCTCTGTGACATCCCCCTACACCCTGGGAACATGCCCCAGTATATTTATTTGCTCTTTGAAAAGGTATGGTGGGTCAGAATCTCCAGATCTCTAGTGATACTGTTATGAGTAATGGTGGAAAAACCTTGCATAGCTCGGTGGTCACCACATAATCAGTCTTTTACCAAAGTAGTCAAGTAATAGTGGACACAAACAATAAAATTTCTTCCTAGAATCGATGGAACGACCAACCAAAGCAAAGAAATTGTATTCAGGTGAAGGTCATGGGTAACTTTGACCTCTAACAACATAGTATCTTTCATATATACAGCTACTGTGATCTTTTCTTTTATGCTCTCTGTATTGTTCCAGAGCCTGTGTAAGGGGAGGAATCACCTAGGAAGGACATTCCAGAGAAAGTGGGAACGCACTCTTTCCTCAGTGCTTCAGATATCCAAGAACATCTCTAATATATAATATGGAAGTTATTATTCTGGGTATTTGCAGAGAGAGAACATTTGTAATGTATCATACACACCTTTGGTCTCTGAGAAAACTAATAACGTGAAGGGTAAGAACACATGACATAATCACGGTTCCAGCCCTGTTCTGTTTCCATATTTTTGTATCTCCAAGGGATACTTATGTTGCAGTCTTGAATGCATTAAGTAGTATGCATGAAGTCACATGACTTGAACTCTGGGGCAGACACAGATTAATTGATTTCTAATGGAAAAATGCATGCCTGATTCTATTTTCATTGCAACACAACCTTTCCTGTGTAGCGAGTCGTAATCTTTTATCTATGTGAAAGTCAAACCTGAAGCATTTTTAACCCTCATTGATATAAACCTTGCAAATACAATGCTTCCTTTTGACCTGAATCACAGGGTAATATTGCCAACCTCCTCGGTTTTGGTTCCTGGTGGATCCCTTCTGTGCACAAGTTCTAATTTTGAAAATCAGTCTTGTGAAGAGCTGTCTCTGTTGCAGACATGCTCCTGTGCTGCTGCTGCTGCATTTTCTACTAGGGTAGACACCAAAGGTCCATGTGTCTGTTAGGAACAGGCTGGTTAAAGTAGAGTCTGTGGGAGTTGGTAGTGAGTGTGCTGGATGGTTGGTCATCAGCTTACCCCACTGAGGCTGTGCATCTCCTTCCTCCCCCACAATGCTGTTTAGAAGTGGGCTGAGTCCACCTCTGGCCTTTTCTCAAGACATTCCCAACACATTTAAGATGTGTTTGTCTGGTGTATTGCTATTCCTGTTCCTCAGTGAATGACCGACCAGACTGAACTGAGCTGCAGCTCAGGCTATTGAGTCCAGTTTTTTTGTTTCAAGTGGGATAATGTTTTGATCCAGTATGACAGTGTTCCGTTGAAATACCTTCATCATTATGTGGATTTGACAGATAAATGTCTCGATGTTGTCCTGCTGGAACGTTTCTCTCAACTGTAACAAATTTATATAACAAATAGCCATATTTTCACTTTGTTTTTAATTTTCATTTTGCTCTTTTGCTGCTTTTTTTGGGTCTGTTTAGACAATCAGGAGCCTGCTGTTCTCACACATCTCACACTCTCACATCTGTAGAGTACAGTTCCTGATAGTGCTACATATATCAAAATAACAAACAAAAAGTACCTCACTTCTGATTGTACTCACAGAGCGTGCCTTTGTCTGGGGATAGACACAGCATTTCTGAGTCTCCTGCACTGACACGCAGCACATGTAATTCTTGAAGGTTAGGCCAAGTCCCTCTGATGTGTGCTTGGACAAAATCTTGCTTCTTTGTTGGTAACAGAAAGAATGGGTGGTTTTGGCCTCTCTTCTGCTGTTCTCATGATGCAGATCTCCTGCCTGTCAGCAAATAACCATCTCCTCTCCATCTTTGGTGGTAAAATCACTAATTGTCAGACTTCTGTTCCCAAGGTCACCTTGTGATTCTGTAGAAACTAAAACTGCACTTTATTTTGAAGAAAATTGTGACTCGATTTCTTGAAAAGATGTGGTCTTGGTATGTAGCTGTATAGTGAGGGATTTGCTTTGAGGAAGCAATCTGCTTTCAAAAAATGTCTGCTATTCAACTTGAAAAGAAAGTGCCATGCATTTCACTGCATTCCTCCCAACCTGGATCAGTTTTGCCTGTTTTACCCTACATGTAAGGGTGCAAATCCCTGGAATGGCATTTGCTCCTTCTCCAGCTTTCCTTACACTAGGTATAATCCCAGTCTGAAGGTTTCACTTTTCTTGTGAAAGATGATCCAACTTTTTTATTAGCTATAGTTCAAAAGATGCTTCTGCCCCTCTGACTTATCAGTAATTGCCCTACCCCATTTACAGAGATGTCAAGCACAGTCCTGAGGCGGATTCTAAAGAAGTATTCTGCCATCATCATTCCTTCTAAATTCAGAGGCTTGATTTAAGCTATCTTTAGAACACACATTTTGTTTCCCAATAAAGTATTCTTTTTGTGACCTCCTAATTAATAAGATTAAGGGAATTTAGCCTGGGAATCTGACAAAAGGCAGCATTCTAGGACCCTCACTGAATATTAATATCCATCTTGTAGCAAAAGCAGAACACTTGTTTGTGTATATTGGAGCCCCACTGGTTTAGGTCTTTACTAGGAAAACAACAAAGAAGAGAAAAAAAATAACAAATTACAGCTGAAACAAATCATCAGCATTGCTGTTTTCAAATTACTATATTTCTGGGGAATTTCAGTCAGTTACATGAAAAAGAAGACACCAGTTTCAATGGAGCTTTGATAGTCAGGTTATGTTAATAATGGGGACTCATGTAAAATGCATAAGGTATACCTTACAGATGAAGAAGATTGCTAATAATTATTCTGTATGCTAAGACTGTAGCTCTTTCTGAACTGATACATAAAGACTCCTTTACATCCCAGTCTAATTACTTATAGACAGTTGAGCACAAAATTACTTTCATCTGTTTGAACATGTGGAAGGAAAGAGATTAGAGATGTACCTTTCAAAACAGCTGGTTGGCATGTTAAAGAAGAAAACCTACTGGTTCTTCGGTTCTGATTGAAAAGTGCATTTCTTTATAATTAGACCTATTAAAGTAAATGTCGTGCAGGGGGATTCTCAGAGGGGGTGACTGGGGTGCACAGCATGAAAGTCAGTTGCTCTCTTATGGCTGCTCTAGAAACTGGAAGAGTTTTCAAAGCTGAGGAAAGACAGGACTAGGTGTTTTGACACCTTGTGTTTTTCCCTAACCATTTTGGGATTTCTTTTGGTGCGCTGGCTGCCATGGAATAGAAGTGGGAGCTCCTCAGGCTGGCAAATGGCTGTCGGCAGCCACTACTCTGACCCTTCTTGATGTCTTTCTCTTGCTGTCCTTCAGGAAGAAGTCAATGTAAGTTGCATGGAAAGTAATGACTTCCACAGGAAAAAAACGAATGGAATATCACAAAGGGGCTGTAGTCAGATGAATGATCAATGTCTTGAATTTCTATTTTTTTTTCTTTAGCTCATTTCAGGGCAAGTGCTGTAGAAAAAGAACATGTATACAAGAGGCTTAATCCTGTACTGACTTCATAGCATTGAAATGGAATAATGTGCATTTGTAGCAACACCAATAAACAAAATATCTCTCCTCCCCAGGTTTCTAATTGTGTCTGAAGCCTTTTAGCACGTCTTGAGATAATAACAGTAGTAGTAATTCTTATGAGTGCTCTCATCCAGACCTCTCTGAGCATTTCATGAAGCAGAGACATATTGCTGTCCTCATTGTGCTGAGAGAGGACTCAAGACTATACAAGGTGAAGGTGATACCTCAGAGTTACACATAAGAACACATCCATGAGGATGAACAGACAAGGCTCTTCTTGTAATTATTCTAGTATAGAGCAAAATAAAAAGCCTCTGAGACTCCATGGGGAGGGAACTACAACGTGTTCTCCAGATCACCAGAAAGAGAACTGTGGACCTTGTGTAATTTCTTCGTGTCTGTACCACGATATAACTTCTTGTCTCCTATTTGGTCTCTGCTCTTTGTGAGATCATGCAGAGCGGCTGGAGTTGGTTTAGGACATATAGGTTGATGTGGAAGTCAAGAATCTCCACTTTAAAACACTGTGGAGACTGTTTCTTTTCACTCAAGAAAGAGACCACATCTAGATATTGTGTCCAGTTTTGGTCCCCCAGTACAGGAAAGCCAGGGTCAAACTGGAATGTTGGAATGCTTGCCCTTTGAGGACAAGCTGTGGAAGCTGATCTGAGTCAGCCTGGAGAATGGATGTCCTCAGGGGCACCTAATAACCTCCCTAATGCCTAGGAGGGGTCATTGAGGAGACAGAGTGAGGTTCTTCAGAACAGTGCATGGTGGGAGGACAAGAGATGATGCATGAGCTGCAGCATATGAAACCCTCCTGTGTCATTTTTAGTATGTGGGAAAAGTCTGCATTGAAGCCTATTTTCCAGCCTTGAAATGGCATTCTATCATGTTTAACAACTGTAGTTCTTTATGCAAAAATGCTTCAGACATGAGAATCATAGAATAATTTTTGTTGGAGCCTTTAGAGTTCTTCTAGTCCAGAACTAATGCCCAAAAATGTTGTTCAGGGCATTGTCCTGTCAAGTTTTGAACATCTCCAAGAATTTCTTAAGATCAAGTGTCAAAACCACAGGAACAGTTAAAATAACCACCAGTTTAATCTGGTATCCTATCTCTGACAGTCACAAGTGGAGAGTATTTATGGGATTATTAGTGAGTAAGTCTACAGCAGTCCTTCCTTATTGCACACCTCAAATCGGTGAGTTTTGGGTTTATTTAATGCCTATGTGGGATATCTGGGATGTGTTTTTTTGGATAGTAGGAATCAACTGTTTATGGTAGGCATGACAAAGAGGGTAAACAGGTAGATTCTGCATTCAGTCCAGGTTCTCTTGTATCTTCTCTCGATGAATTTTCCTACGCATAAAGACAGAAAATGATAGGTAACATTTTACCAAAGACTGCATCAAATAAACAAGAGGTCCATGGCCTTAATACATACTATTGCCCTTTTTCATTAGACCAGGTCCTGCTTATGTCAAGACAGAAGCCTGCCCTTTGTGTCCATCTGGGTATGCTGGTAATGGAATATTGCATGCCTGTGTGTGGCAGTACATGGGGCAGCCCAAATGAAACTGCCCTGTAGAGTGGCTCCCAAATCCCAGCTGCTCCTGAACTCACCCTGCTCCCTACAGTGGCCTTCAGTGAGCTGTTTTGCTGATGTGTGAGGAAGTTTGTATCAAGAGGCTTAACCTCTTCTTTAAGAAAGCAAAAGACAGTGTGGTATATTCCTCCAAAAGATGACTGACCTTTTAATGAGTGAAATTAGTGAAGAGGACACTGTGGTGCACTGAGCTTCCAGCTCGGATGCCACCTGTTAAACTTCTAGGGCAGCACTCTGCCCTGCAGAGCCCTGAGCCTACCCCAACTGTGACTGCTAAGTGCTTTTCCAGCATGCATAGAAGTAAAAATAACTGTAACAACACCAGTCATGCTAACTCATGAATGACTTGGCTTTTCTCCTTATTTCTAAGTCGGTTTGGACTTGAACCAACTTTGAATTCTTTATGGATAGAAGATACTTCTGATTAAAAGATACATCTTGATTTAAAGGACAGCCAGTGTGTTGTACACATAATACATGGCTACCAGGAGCGCTACTGATTGCTGATAATTTAATTCCTATAACAGACTAGAGAAAGCTTATTACCTGGCAGCCGGTATTCAATCACTATTTTCTGAAATAAATAGCCTATCAGACAGCTAACGATAAAAAAGCAAACGTGATGTCCTTAATTTTGTGTATTTTTAAATGTAATATACTGTGCTAACACAGACATCCTAAAAGCTGTCTCCCTGTTAATCCTTCTCAATGGCTTTTTCCTGTATTTGTGGCATGGTTTATTTAAGTAAATGGCATTGTTACATTAATTTTAAAATCTGATGTATGGGCTAAATAAGATAGTATAATAGAACATGAAATGCACTAAAATACTGTCTTCTGTGTTATACTCATGAGGTTCATGGTTGGTTTTTAGTGCGTTGTAGAAAAAGAAGCTTTTTTAAAATAAGTACGTACAACTGATTGTGTATTTCCTTTCATTATCATTGTTCTTGGAACCATAGAAACAACTAGAAGAGCAAAGAATATAGAGACATTCAGGCATCTGGGCCACAGAGAACTAAATGTGGTAAAATAAAATTATTCTCCCCAACAACCCAAAACCTCATTTGCCTCGACAGAAAACTTGGTGTTGTAGTATGACAAAATATAATAAATGGGCAAGCAGTGAGGTGAATAATGGAAGTAAGAGGGGAGAATTTAATTCATTTTAATTAATTGATAAACCAAATGATAGCAAATCTACAGAAAAGACATCAGTCCATTCAGTTATCTATCTCTTACTGATGTAGAATCAAGTCTGATGTGACATTGGTTATAGATCAAATATAGACCTGGCTGTGAATTTTCACTGTGACTTTTTGAAGAAACATAATTTTTTTTTAACAATCAAAACATAATTTTCAAAAAAAGTTTGGAATTGTTGAGTATGCCATAAATAAAATTTGACATATTAAGATAGTTGGGGAATCAGAACAGTCCAAAGCAAAGCATTTTATTTGCCTGAGAGATGCAAGGCATTGTATTTCAGATTAGCTGAACATAAACTTGTGTCTGTCTAAGATACCCCATGGAACCAGAGGAGCTGCTCTTTGGTGTACTTCACTCTCCTATACTCTTCTAGTTGAAGATGAAGTTTCCACAACATATTAATGTTCTTTATAATTGAATAAGCAATTATGCTTATTCATATTCATTATATATGCTCAGTTGAAACATAGGAGAAGCTAATCCATAGGTCAGCCCAGGATTTCATATTAAACATTTAGAGGAAATAAACTTTCCAATGAAAAGCAGAATGAGCTTCAGTTTTGAATAGCCTAAATTCAATTCTAGGTGTTCTGACTTTGATATATACTTTGATGGTATATATTTTTCCCACTGCAATATATGTAGTATGGAAACAGGCAAATTTTTCTCTATTATTCTTGAAATTACTGCAGTTGAAATATAGGACTGAAATAAAATTCTAGCATATTTATATCCTGTTTAAAAAGGAAATGGCAGGAAAAAAATACTGAAAATTGCCTCAAAGATGGGAGTATGGTGTTGTGCAAAACTCACTGGCAGAGATAATACGGGCAAGATAGTGTGGTGTTTCCTCATAGATACACTGGGGTTGTGGAGACTAAGGACTCTGTCCCCTTTTACCTCCATTTTCCTTTGCAAAACCTATTTTGGCTACATCCTAAATATACTAATAAACACTAAAGGCAGTCAAAAATAAACCAGGTCATAGATTCTGCTTCCTCTTGAGTGTCCATCTGAAATGATTAGTTGCAGGAAAGTATATACATAAATATATATATAACACTTTTGGAAGAAATGGCACAGCTGCTGCCAGCTATGCCCTCTGGCACTCCGAGAGGCAGAAGCTCCTCTTGGGTTTTGCAGTATGCTCTGAAGTGGAGCTGGGTTTTAATTGCTCCATCCATCCCTATTAAGGGACAGGCAGAAAGGGAAAAAAGAATCTAATGAGAAAACAGATATTGTATATACATTACACTAAATACCTGTGGTTAAAAGAATATTAAGGTTGCTAAATGAAGCGCCGAAACCCCAGGAAATATTGTATTTATGACTCCTAGTGTAACCTTAATTTAGCTTCTGCAGCCAACAGCATTATGCTATGGTTCCAGAGATTCCTGCTTCACCTAATGAAGGACTGACTGGTCCTTCATGACTGTTCTGCTCTTCACAGGTGGTATGAAGTCCTAAGTCTTATTTATCACATAAAATACAGACCCTGTTCTAAGAACAGTGTTATTAATTTCCTCACAATTTTTCATTTAGCTCCTCTACGGCATTCTGTTAATGATACTTATGGTACTCATCATTATAATATTCAATGTCTTCAAGAACATTCAGTAATGCATTTCTGCAAAACCCTGTAATGTGGTGGGTGATTGCTATTATTTGTTATATATGTTCTTATTCTCACAATATTGTTTATGGGCAAAGAAGAAACACACTTTATATATAAAGCCAAGAATTTTTTGTTGTCCTAACTAAAATCTTTATGGTATAATCCAAGAATTATTTGTTGAAATTCAATTACTTCAGAAAAGAAGATTTTCATACAGAAAGTCTCATTAATAGTAATATCACAGTTAAAACTGTATACACACAGTTAGTTTCTACCCCTTTTTCTGTTATTATGCTCAACCTTTCCCTGCTCTTCTGGGTCTTAAGGTCGATGGTTTCATTCTGCTGTTGAGGGTGTTGGCGGTGCAATGTAGACTTGTCAGCACCTAGAGTCCTTCACTAGGAGAAATATGATGTTTATCTTGACAGTTTCTTCTTCCCCACTGTAGAAATTACTTGAGGGTGGCTTTTTTTATGTTCTTGTTAACATGTATCTGCATATCTGCCCTTTCCTCATGGGTCTACGGCTTTAAGTTACATACAAATTTATTATATATGGGTGCCCTTTTGGTATGCTAGATACTATGCCTTTATTTGCTGTTACACTTAAACCCAGTTTTGTTCAGCCTCAAGTCTACTTTTCTTTAACTGACCACTGGTAAGTTGCTTATGTTTGTGAGTCTTGAGTGCCAAGCCTGTGCCACATTTCTTATCACCCCATGGAGAGATTCTTCTACACCGCATCCTCTCTCTCCACTTCCCTGCTGTCATACCAGGCCTGTATTTCTCTACATCACATCATAGTGTGTTAATGTTGTAAAATCATGGAGGTACCATACAAAGACAAACAAAAGTAAAAAAAAACTACCCAGAGATACTTGGTAAATTAGAAAAATTGTTGTTAAAGATAAATCAAGATAAACAAGTTGCAAACAGGTCAAGAAAAGTCCTGACAGAAGAAACCTGGCCAGCTTCAGTCCTGAGGCCTTGCAAATTCAGTGCAGAGCTTATAGCCTGCTACTAGCAATGGCAACACCATATTACATGGCTTGCAATTACAGCGTGCATCCTGGGAAACAGATTAATTAGAAAGAAAATTCTACGTTTCTTTACAGAACACTTACCTGAACTCATTGAAGGTTTTGGGGTTTTTTTAAACCTTAAGCTTCAAGGAGAGTTAACTGACTGAAGGTACTTTTAGTTCCTAATTAGGTCTTTACAATAGTACTATAAACAAAGAGAATGATGAACAGACACATGCTGAGTTAGGATGTTATGTCTAGTAGGAATGCACACATGCAAGAATTTTGGTGTTAGCTTGCAGTTCAGCTCGAAGCCCAAAAATCCAGAGTGAGTTTCACCGGTATTGGCTGCTTAGAGCTGCTCTGGGGATGCAAAGCAGCCATAAACCTGACTTAAATGGTCAGTAAAGTGGGTTTTACTGCTGCTTTGCGTCACTGGATTGCTCCAAAGCAGCTGGAATATCCCATGAATCTGGCCCCAAATGTTTATGTGGAGCTTATTCAAACTATTCTAACCTCTTTGGCTACGAAATGTGCTGGAAACCTCGTGAGAATAAGCTTGTTCTCCTTCTTCAGCTCCCAACCAGAAACACCAAAAGAACACTCAGCCTTTCTGTTTCGTCACACTTTTGATCTGGTAAAGACTTCAAATGGAAAATCAACCCATCAAAACTTTGCCTGAGTGTTTCAGAATTCCTTCTCACACATAATTGAATCCATTCTAAGAAGAACCACTGTGTTTTCATGGTGGTGACATCACCTTACTTATACCTAAATTGATTACTCCTTTACTGTGGTGAGATACATAGTGCAGGGATCATCTTCTAGCATGCAGTCTTACACTTAATCATTCTGATTTTCAGTTGAGTTGCAAATAACTTCTGTGTTGTAAACTCCATTTTTTATTCTGTTTTATTCCATTGTAGTTACAATGTTATCTACTGCTATGTTCCAGCAGGTGGTCTTGTGTGGGATTGCTTTCACAGGAGCTCAGGTATCTGGAGGTGAGTTAGTCAGCTTTCATTCTCTTTGTAGGTGATGGTGTGAAAGATGATACTACGTCATCTCACTCATATGGACACCAAATCTATGAGTTCCAACCAATGTTAGAATTGTTTTATAACAGTTTTGAATGGAAATGTCCTGTAAATGTGCTTTTGCTTTTGGTGAAAGTTTACAGTACCTTCATTCATACTAAATACAGACTCATAATAAGTTGGCCCACTCAAGTCAAGGAACATGCCTGTGGAGTAAGGTACTCCTTGGCGTGAGTAAGACTCTCAGTCTGTTCCATTCTGGTGCCTGCTCCAGTCTGGGTCTGTACTGCTCTTGTAACAAATTCAAGTAGCAAGGAAGAGCTAGCTGATCTGCATTATGCATAAGGTCAGAGTTGTCTGTGATGTTCAGGATAGTCTTTATCGTGACACCTATGTCATCTTTGGGACATTTCTCCCTACCAGAGGCTAGTCCAACTTTTCATAAGATATAAATAATGTAAAATTGTATAAAAATATTTCTGGCTTGAGTCACTTGAAGCACAGCCAAGCAAAACGCTGGGGACTGCATTGGAAGGAACGTTGTTTATTTTTGGCAGCACAGATGAGCTAGCTGACCTAATAGAAAATAACTATCTCTAATATCTTTGATTAAAATTCCTTAAGTTCTGGCATACATTTATAAAAATATTGAACATTAAGTTTACACTTTACAACATCCTTGAAGAAAAGTCCTGCAAACATGACTTTTCTCTCAATTTGAGATGCACTAACGGATAGAGAAAGAACTGTAGATGAAGCCTAAAGTAAATATTGATTATAGAGAAGGTTTTATACACCAATACACAAATGGAGTTAAACGGGCATTTTCTTCAATGGGGATAGTCAATCTAATCCCCTGTTTTGATGCTGTGATTAGTTGCTACATTTTATTTAATGTGTTTTACAATAATAAGGTTTTTATATGGGTCACATAGCAACGCTTTTAAACATCTACATGAAAAGTATGACCTTAAAAAGAAGGCAGGAGGGACAGAATAGTTCAATTGTTAACAGATGAATAATTGGTTTTGAGAAATGTCAACAGAGCCTGCTTGTCTACACTACAGCCGTTCCAGGAGAGGTAAACAGAGGTAGTCTTTTTGCTGAAATTCCATGTGCAACATTCAGAGGGATTCTTCTAATGACTCACATGCCTGAGATTACTTGGTCTACAGTGGGTTGGGGCCAAATCTGAATTCAGTAGCACACTGCATGGTGACCAGGTTATTAGTCAAGAATATGTTTATTTAAAATAAAGGTAACCCCAAATTAGGTGACAGTTCTTTTCTCAGTCTCTATGTTGGACCAGTATCTAAGCCCACCAAATAGAGAAAAACAGCATCATGTTTACATACAGTTTTCTGAATAATTAGTACTTAGCTGATAGAAAGTTTTAGGACATTCATAATTTGAAAAATTACCTTGTTATGTGGAGGTACTCAGCACCCCTTTACTGAAGACTTCGCTGTGTAAGTAAGAAGGTGGGACAGGAAGTGGAGTGGTCTGCACATGTTCACACAGAAGAAGGAGTGTTAGGACCCTTAGTGTCCTTCATGTAGTCATTGCCTGACCCTGAAGCCTACTCTTGCTCATTCTCTCAGATTGAACAGCTCAGCTTTTCTGCTCTGCAAAGTCCTTCTATGAAATAAACTTTTTACATATCCCTGAAACAATAACCCAGTGGGTCATCACTCTATTAGCATTGCATCAATTACTATTTTATTGAGAAGCTGGACATAATTATTAGGACTTATGGCCTATCTTATTACTTGAAGATTAACTTGTGACCTAAAATGAATCACTCGGTCATGCTGCAAACTGCAGAGATCATCTTATCTAGTTGAAGTACCTGTTACATACTTTTCAGATGAGAGGTTTTATCTCAAAACAGACATGAGAAGAAATTGTTCAACACAGGATTTCAAAGGCTTCCAGTGCTCCTTGGAATTTCCCCAAAGTGTCACTAATATCTGAGTTCAGAGAAAAGAGTGTAAGGTTACAGACTCAGTTGCTGCATCGTGTCTTCATTTACCAAATATCCTCACAGCCACTAGCCTGCTGTGCTCCATGCTTATGTTTACTCACTTTCCTGTCATCACTGCCTGTGCAGATGCCCACCAGCAATCTCAGACTCCTGCACTGTCCCACTTATCCCTCTCCTACATCTGCATTAGGCAAAGAAAAGTACTTAAAAAATCTCTTCTGACTATCAAATTAGGCCTTGAATCTCATGAGAACTCCAATTCCAAGATTACACATGTTCACTGCAAGGTCCCATTTGTAGGATTAAACTTTCTCGAGAGCAGAAGTCAAACAGCACTGCATGAGAGACTTTCCTGACCCAGGACATGCAGGCCGTGTGTCAGGACCATGACCCACACGTCTACTTTTTTTTATATGCCTTCCTCTTATACAAGTGGGCAGATATGACTAGTCACAATCATGTCTGTATACAGCAACTACTGTCTGTACAGTGATGGGAATGTCCCATTATTTTTACATAGTACTCAATATAGGATCTTTCAATCTCTTCTGTACCTCTGTTAGGAATTTCCACTTGGTATGTGCAAGCAAAAAATTGACAGCTTTCATTGTGATCACTGAGATTTTACAAGCTGTGCAATAAATGCAAGCTACATATGTACTGGAGTTCTTAGAAATTATTTAGCTACCCACAGAAGTATAGACTTCATTCAATTTCCTTTTGCCTTTTCACCAAAATGTTTCTGTCTGAAGGCACTATAGGATGGGTATTTTAACTGATATGAAGTGTGAGCTTTCCTTTTAAATTTCTAATTAATCACAGTCTTACTATGGTAGGTATTTTCTATTGGGTGACATTATCTGGGGCAGCATAACAGTCCAGTTAGAGAAAATAGAGTTTGAAAAAGAATCCTATCTGTCTAGTCCTAAAGACAAGATGCTATCAATTTCTGACCAATCTGTACTTTTGGATCTGCTTGCTATTATCTTCAATTAATTCATTGATGCTTCATGCTGATTCATAGCCCAAGATCCTCTACTACTGCTGCATAACTACACTAGACACATGATGTTTTTCCTGGTATGTTGCCTTTTTGCTTTTGAAAGCCATCTCTTCGCTTGATGTTGGCAGTATGAACTGTTTGATGGGGTAGCATTTATAAACATTATCCTTCAGAACTTGCACATCTGGTTGAAACCAATGGTTCATTACTCTAGTTCTTATAGAAGTATTTCCAAGGCTAAAACACTTTCATGGAGTTTCCAGTTTTCTGTTTCCTAGAAAAAAATGACTGCAAATCTTGGATATGACTGCAACAGCTTTTATTCCACTTCTTCCCTTTCACCAATATTTATTATTTATCATTGTTTTCACAAAATTAGGCCAACATACTGTCATATTTGGACACAACTTTAAAGTAGCACTGAATGTTAAAAAAACCACATCTGAAACTATGTCCTTATGGTTTCTGGATTAAAAAAAAATGGAAGGAAAAATAAAGGTGGTCAGAATAGCTTTGGAAATAGGTTGAAGATTCTGGACTATTAGGTATTTCTAGGTAAAACAGACAGTCTTATATTCAGTTTATGCTGCTTCTCCAAATAATCAAGGCACATCTTGTGTTTAAATTGGACATGATCTGTATTTTTTTAAAAGGAAACAAATGCAAATGCATATAAATATAGACACATCCAGAAGACATATTTGGGTATCTACATAACTTTACTTATGTTGGTAACTAAACTGATCGTGATGCGGGCAAAGTTACACAAGTGTCTAGGCATATGTCTTACTACATTGGGAGTCTCTTTGAGCCATCCTGACTCCACACCAGTGTCAAACCCAGGTTCATACCAGCTGTTTCCCACACATCTCCATCAGCCCATTTTTGATGGAAAAAGAAGTGAGGTGTTCAACCAAGAGAATGCCCATTGTAAAAACTGGAAACATAGATAATGTGAGTGTGGTACATTAGCATAACAAGACTGAGCACTTCCTGGCACTTAATCTCATTTGATATTAGCCAGTTTGTTCCCCATGGAGTGACACAAGAGTGGTATCACAGAGTCAGTAGAGCATAGACGTGTTTTAGCCCTCAGCTAAAGTCCTGAGCAACAAACAGAACACAAGGGCTCCTGAGTTTTCATTGGTTGTTATCACTGCTATTCGTTCAGAGGGTTATGGAAATCTGAGCTGCACTATCTTTCGGTATACCCATACAGCACAGTTGTACTTCGTACAGTTGTTTAAAAGATTTTGTTTGCATTAGAGTGAACCTCAAAAGTTGTCACAGATAATGGACTGATGATCCCCCAGGCACTCTGGAAATGCCATTAGGGAACTGTCCAGCAAAAATTTCTCCCTTGCAGAGTGTTTCAGTAGCGTGTCCCTCTCAGGGGTGTTGCCTGCTGCAGACAGGAATAGGCAGGCTGCAAAGGTGTGCTGAGGGGGAGAGTGTAACCGCCTGCTGTGGGCCATTCCTTCCCCTCTCTGACAGATCCTGCTACAAGCTTTTGTTCTTTAGGTCAAGCAATAAGGGTAGATTCAGTTCCTAGAGTTGACTAAGATGGTTGTGGCTATATGAGGAGAAACAAACCTCTCTTCCATTTAACTGTCTGCCTAAAAAATGCAAAACCTGGGTGTTGATGCATGCTGGACTGGAAGTAGGAAAGATGGGTAGGCTATGATCTTGGCACTGAGCTCAAATATTCAAACTTCTCTGTCCATGATTTCTTCTGGTCTTCCTTGATCAGAGATTTCTCTCTTTGCCTTCAAAATCTTTTCATAATCTGTTATTGAATGTTTTTTTGACAGGAGCCTACCTGTGTGTCCACAAAAACATAAGAAATTTGAAGACAGACTTTCAGTCTTATATGCAGGGTTCTTTGCGTGCAGTTGTACATTTTGCTACAAAACATATTTTCTGCCTTTCTTAGAGAGGAGGGATATATATGTAGTGGAAAATGTCTTTTTATCCAAACCTTCCTTTGATATCACTTCTTCTCTTCCATTCTTTTGCCATTTTACTTCTAACCCTTTCTGACCCTGTCTGTGCTGCCCTGCTTAATAATGTGCTAAATTTTTCTGCCTACCCCATCACCTAGAATGAGTCTCTTCATTAACATCCTATTAGACACCTTGCATAGATACCTAGAGATGAGCAACAGAGGTAGCTAGAAGAGTGCACAGGCAATTCCAAGGCAGAAGTGATATATGACAAAGTGTCTCCACTCTGCTTATGTAGTTGTCTGGATCTTGATTTAAGATTCCCCTGCTGCCAGAAATGAATTATGCCACAAAATCGGTGTTCTTCCCATTCGAACTCTGGAATGCCATTAGTGATGATTTGTACCAGATATCATTAAAATTATGCATGAAAAATATAAATGATCTGCAAAGCAATTACAAGCTTACAGTCCCAAATAATTTTTTGGTCACCCCAAGCTCTCTGTGTTTTGAACGAGAGTTCCACATATAGAAAAAAAGCTATCTTGGGTCCTTGAAGCTGCTATCAGGAATTTTTTTTTTTCCTACAAAAACAAGCAAGTGATTTAGGAGCTCAGGTCTTATTTAAAAGCCAAGTGAGTTTTGTGCTCAAACACCTTAGCTCATCTGGGCCTGAGAGCACCTGAAGTTGAGTGTACTGTAAATACGTGATCCTTATTGGAAGTGGGAATAGCTAATACTTTATAGCACTGTGAACCTGAACTGCTATTGGTATGTTTTATTTCTCTGATGTATTTAATTCAATAGAAATGTGAGTGCTAGACCTGATTTGAACAAGGTACGGTGTGGGTAGATATTATACAAATTTCCCTACACAAGATCTGCTAATGCATCTCAGTTTGAATTTGTAGATCTGCCAAGTTTCACTCATTTGGAGAGAGGCTTCCTCATTTGGGATTAATTTTAAGACTCTCTTAAAAAGTGTCTCCACTTGTGATGAAACATTTTGCTGTGTGTGAATGAGATGTATAAAATCTCATTCTAAAGGCCAAATTTGTCTCTGGTGTAACTTCTGGGGAATTCCCACGATGCTTTGAAATCTTCCTCATTCAGATGATCACAGCTCAAGGAGTCTGAACGCTCCTTCAATTTGATCCCTGTGCATTTTGCACAGAGTGCCAGTCATATATTGGTTTTCTGATATGTTCATATGGAGTGAGAGATGAGGTAGTCACAGATCATTTTCATTTTAGCCTAAGCCAGGATGAAAACTCTGTTGATGAAGTGAATGTGATATACAGCTTAAATATTCATGTGTAAGAATAATATACATTTTACGACATATATAAATACGTATAGAATAGTAACACTTCCTTTTTTTCCTTCTTCCTTTCTCCAAAGTAAACATATTAAAAAAGTAGCTGGTGAAAGAAGCTGCTGCTGGTGTAAAGCTGTTATATGTATTAGAAAGAAGATATCTACCTGCCTTTTTGAACACAATAAATGATGAGCAACAGAACCAAACAGAAACCAAAATTCCAAAACCAAGCCCCAAACAGTTCATGTTAGTTGATAATATCATTCAGGACTAAAGATTCCTTTTGTCTTCCGTGTGATACTAAAAAACTCTCAGGCTGATAAAATCAGCAAGGACAGGGCAATTGTCATTGCTCATTTTATGACCTCAGGCATTGCTCCAGTGCCTCAGACTGCCTTGGCACCATTAGTCCCTAGACTGCTTCTGCTGATCTTAAAGAGGCTTTTGTTGGTAATCAGTACAGACTCTGGAATCCCAGGACACCACTGCTAGTTATGCTGAGCTAAAATCATAAGGAGTGCAAGCAATAACAAGCACCAAGGCCCATGCTGACCCTTAGCAGCTGTTTATATGCAATCATAACTGAGCAAATGACTTTCCAAATGAAAAGGCATGTTTTTGGAACTGATAATAAATCAATCTTTAAAGAACGAGAAATACTTATTAGTTTTATTCTCTGCTAGGTTGTAAAAAACCAAATAAGAACCCCTGCCTTAGAGCCAGACGGCTTTCACATATATAGGGAGATTTAAAGGGGTTGCACATCAAAAGGGGGCATTTTTAATAGCGCTCACATGACAGAAGAACACTACTGCATTTCTGAAAGTGATACACTCCAGCTTAATGAAAGGTAACTTTCAAAAAACCAACTAAATTCCCACCAAATCTCTGGCAATTAGTAAAAATAAAACGTATAAATTCTTAACGGGGAAAAGGAATAATAAACAACGTAATTCCGATAGTGTGAATTTCAGTGTTGTGGATAATGTGGTAAGGCTGTTCTTACTTCAAAAAGCATGAAGGTAATTAATAACAGAAGAGATTTTTACAGATGCAGGCGAGAGAAGGCAGCAGCGCCCTGTGTGAAGGGGGAGAGGACACACTGCTCCAGAGCCACAACCCCCCCGCAGTCCCACCTACTGCTCCTCCATGAGACCTGGTGAGAAGTCAGTGTCCATGCCCAGCCCCGACAGCATGGCTGGTGCAGGCTCCACCACCTCCTTCCCTAGCTGATGGTGCCAAGGGTGACGCTGGTGGGTGAGGAAGTGGGAGGACAGTCATCTCTTCCACCCTGACTATGGTCACCTATTCCTGCCAAGACTGTGCGTTTCATTGTACCAATGCGCAGAAGTAGCTACTTCTCTTCTCTCTCTCTCCCTCTGTACTTGCTTTGTGCATCAATGAAGTTGATGAGGAACAGGCAAGAGGCAGGATTCATCTGGCTGAATTAAGGGTTTACATCTGAGCTGGCCAGCTTTTCCGAGAACAGTTTGTCTCGCCCTCCAGAAGACGACCTGTAAAACAGTTCAAATGAGGTACACCACGGAAGTACAGTCCTTTCGCTGACCTCGGAGGGAGCTGCTGCTGACTGTTCCAGGTATAGAGGTCTGTATGGCAGACGTCTTAAGCTTAGGTGAAACAATACCCCTCTAAGAGCCATCCTCATGTTTCCTTTTTGTTGGTTATGAATCCTGGGTCAAGAAAAGGTTGGGAATATTAGACCAAGATGAGCAATATCATGTTTGTAGCCGTGGTGTTGTTTTGAACTTTTGCAGAGGACTACCACACCCCTCTGATGTTTTCTTCGTAACATACTGACTGCTGTGAGATTGGCACAACAATGTAATATTAATAGAAGAAATGTGGTTTGAATTCCCTAAAAGTCAACGTTCTTGTAAATCTAATAAGTACTTGGATATTGATGTGCTATTCACCATCTGCAGAATTTAAAAATCTGAAATTCATTTAAGTCTTATAATTAATAAACAAAATTCCTCAGACTTAAAAATGTCGAGGACATCATTAGTTACACTATATTTTTATGGTGCTATCCCTCAAAGGATATTAAAGGGCTTCGGAAGTGGCCCGATGCCTTACTAAATGCTGTAAGAGGAATGCTTTTTATTGCCATTCCACAGAGAAACCAAAGAAATTACTGATACAGGCCAAACCTTGAAACGCTTGGCTGTTTGCTAAGTTCCATTCCCATGCTGATTGTAGGACATGAGGAGATCAGAGATACACCATGGAAACCTTTAGTCTGCTACAAAACAGTAGCCTCGTTGGTGGGTCCTCTGTTAGGGCAAGCACGCATGGCCCATGCTGCTGCTGAAGTCAGTCTGGGTGTGCAAAAACTGCTTCAGGGATGGATTAGCAGGTGTTTTCTGAGGGTCATTTAGCCAAGCAGCCATCAAAGGTATGCTTGCCTGAAGTGGCTGATGAGAGGAAGGGGTAAGGCAGAGGCAGGGAGCACCGCTGGAGACTCCAGTGGAGTCAGCCAGGTGGGTGGACATATTTCCTCTCTTCCTGGCACAATTTGCTATGGACACTGTCAAGTGCCCAGTAACAATTAGGATATGCTAATTGGGAAATGCATTATGCTAATGGACAGATGAAGCAGATGCTAATAAGATTGACAGGGGTGTGGTTACCCTGATAGTTGAGTAGCAAAATAATGTTTTGAGCAAAAAAAAAAAAAAGAAGCTGAGGGTATGGGGAGGTGCCCAGCTGACCTCTCTGAAGGCCTTTGTTCCCAATAGCAAGATTGTAATTTAGAGGGACGCATGTGGGATGTGCTTGTGCTGCTCTCTTTGGTAACATGAATCGCTCTCATCTGGAGTCTGCCTGCAGAATAGAGGTATTTTCTCTAACAGGGATGAGCTGCCCTCATCTGCCCAGTGTGACTGTCTAGGAAAAGTCAGACATGTGGTGGCCATAGGAATATTTTTGTTTGTTTTTACAGTTAAACGATTCAGGAAACACAAGGGGCCACGTGGCTTATTCCAACCATTGGTGCTATTATACATGTGCAACAGAGAGACTGGGCTCTCGCAACATAAAAAAATATTGATGGTCACGAATGAGTATTATCTGTGACCTTTCCAAATATTTATGTACAGTTAGATTGGAGGCTCTTACTGGCGTCCAAAGACAGATTTGATAGATTCAAACAGGTAAGGGAAATGAGAAGTACTGTGGTACTGTGATTTAACTTTGATGTTACCTGTTGATACGTTCTTCGTTAAAAAATCCCAACCCACCAAAAGAATCTGTGAGCCCTGACAGTATGCCTTTGGCTGTATTTAAAAAAAAAATAATAATTTTTTTTTTTACTTTGGATATTTTCCTACATTTTAACAAAAAAAAAGAAATTACAGGTTTACTGTAGGACCTGTCAAGTGAGACCATTTCTTAGCACCATTGAGGATTTGGGAGACTGCCGTTGTAGTTCATGTTCTCTTACCCCTTATGAAAGCATCTGTGTATTATGCTCTACTGAATTTCTGTTCACACCTTCTGATTTCATCTCCAGAAATTTCTAAGGTCTTGGTAGAGAATGTAGTGTTTGGTTAGGTCATTCAGGCAGAACAGAAGGATTTTTCAAAAGTGCATGTATGCACTCCTGCCTAATTCCAGAACTGGCTAGAATCTCTGAGAACTTCCCTGTTTGACTAGAGAAGTCCCCAGAGCCCAGAATTGTGCCTTTCTGTGTGTTCAGAGCTGTCTTACTCTTGTCAGGCTTATCAGTTAATATCACGGTTCTGTTTCACCCCAGTTGGCTGCTAGAAACTGGCATTTCCTTCCCTCAGTTCCCTTGAGCTGTTTGTTAGCTACCTTACAGCTCTCTTGGAGAGTGCTTTTAACACAAGGCAGTGGGATCTAAACTTTCTTTTAAAAACCAGATAAAAGAGGAAATGGTAGGGGTCTGATTTTGAAATAGTATTTACTTGAGAACCAACAAAATTTGACAAACCTCTTCTGCCTACAGGAGCATCTGCTTCTCAGAAAAATACCTCAATCTCCAAAATACGCAGTTTGGGAAAGCGATCTCCTTTCCACCTCTTGAACAGCATTTTAATTTTGAAAGTGAGAGGGAATGCAACTGCACTGAAGACATTGGGCATTAAATGTCTTCATTGCACTATGAAGCAACTGTGCATTGATGCACAGATGTGAAGAAAGACACTTCAATGTGTTTGTGTGGATTTTACAGAAGGCACCCTACGGGACCTGTATATACACTCATACATTGTGCATCCCACACCTTTAATCAGGGCCTAAAAAAATAAACACTGTGATGGCAAAAAGGTTGTTACTTATTTTTGGCCTCAAATATTTTAATAGTGCAAGATCTGGTGCAAGTGGATATGGCTTTGGCCCTAAAATTTCCTTAGCTGGTTTGAAATCCCACCTCCTGGGATAGAGTAACATTTATCTCTCTTGCATGCTTCCCTCTAGGATTTATGTCAGGTTTTAAACTAACCCTGATGAGGACCCCGAATTGATAAATGTTTGTGAAGTGCTTAGTGTGTTAAGGTTCTGCCAGAACTGCTGCTATCTAAGATCATCCAAGGATGGGTGCTATCTGAATCTTGAAGGAGGAGCTGATGACTTGCAACCTTCTTCAGCTGAGGAGTTAGAGGGTCTTGAAAGATATATATGATTGCTAATGGCCCAAGGGACAGTGAAAACTTCAGTGGGGTAAGCAGGATTTTGAATTGATGGAGTAGAGGTGGGATTGCAGAATATGCATCTTCCTGCTTACATTTTTGAAGGTGATTTTCATTCAGCTACTAATGTTTCTCCTTCTATTTCTCCTCTATTTTGCTTGTAGACACTGAGCAGTTGGGAAACTGCTCTCTGGGTGCTTCCAGTGGATGACGAAAAAAGTGAGGCTCTAGGTGAAGTAAATATAAAAATTCAGTGGTTTACTGCTAATGAAAATATTAACAACTAAAATAAGCGTCCTTGTCACTAGGACCTTGCTCTTGAATAGTGTGTTACTTTTTGGGGAATTGTGTAATGGTGATCAGTTTAAGTGATAACGGACGTTCCTCGTCAGTTGCAACAACGCATTTGTCTGGCACGTGTTGGGTAAAGGCTCTCCCTCCCGTATAACAGGGCTGAACAGTGTGGTGAGGTGGCTTTGGAGGGGAGGAGAAGGGCCTGAGCGTTCCATCCCAGGACCAAGGCCAGGCTGCCCCCAAAGGGATGGCGTCACTGTGTTTTGTGACAAAACTGGCACCAGAAACAGTGCTGGAAGACGCATCCTTCTTTCTTCAGGCACTGACTTTCCTTGCTACCTTTGGCAGTAGTGCTCACAAGCACGGACAATGAGCTACTACGTTATGTTGGGTCTCTTTATTCCCATTCCTGTTATATCTAGGTATTGATCACTGTTCTCTACTGCATTCGGCTGTGATCTTTTTCTTGTAAAGAAATCTGAATGAGCCTGAAGACAAATTTTAAAATATTAAAAGCTGTCCTTCTCCTCAAACCTAACTCTTATGCTAGTTGTTTACATACATAATTTAATAACTTGCATGTATTTTTTTATATCTTAGCCTGACAGTTGTAAATGAAACTGGATTCAGGAAAAATATTCTGGTACATGAAATCTGAAAATGCACATTTGCACTGGTAAGGTACTAGTATATACTTTGGAGGGCTTATATTACTCCTCATTGTGGTTAGTGGTTAGTATGACTATCATGTTTATGCAGTATTACGTATCCGAGAAAATGTAATTTTTTCTATTCCTTTTAAAATCAAATTACAATGTGACATTCAATAAAATATCTTTTGTGCAGCTAATAAAAATGAGATCCCATCTCACTGCTTTGACAAATAAACCACACAAGTCAAAATACTGCCTCTGATACAGTTTATAGCTTAAGCTTTCATGTCAGCCTTTCCTATAAAAAAGCCCCATTATTTATTAATAGCCTTCTATGTCTTAAAAGTTTCTTTTTCTTGTGTGGAGAAAAAATCATTTGCCTTTTAATGGGGTGTCAGATTTGTTTTCCAAACCTTCTAAAAGGTTATCGTTGTTACATATGGACAAGTGCTTTTTTCAGAATCAATGTAAACTCTGTTACCAGGGTAATTTACTGCAGTCCCCTGGTAGCTGTACGGAAAACTTAATTTCACCATTTTGCAAAGTGGAGGGGTGGGACTCTTTCCTTGTGGTTAACTATTTTCACATGGAGTGAAAAGAAAATGCATGCTTCTAGCACATACTAAATAACTGATGGGCTCTTACCCTCTGCTTGAGTTCAGGGCACGCTGGCAGTCTGGTAGGGTTCATGGCATAGGAGGATGACTGAGCCAATTAGATATACCATAAAACCTTTTGGCAATTAACTCCCAACTAACCAAAAGATTCAGGCTAATGCTAACAGTGGATAATAAAGGCTTGTTAAATTTCCGTCCAGTACCCACACACATACACACACAAATATCTGAGCCACAGTTTTGTTGACAGAGAAGTCTGCACGGAGGGAAGAATATTCTATGAAAGATCCGGAGGTGTCAGGTTTGAGTCTGTCTTGCATTT
Source organism: Tringa tobata (assembly GCA_033628505.1). Classification (NCBI taxonomy): domain Eukaryota; kingdom Metazoa; phylum Chordata; class Aves; order Charadriiformes; family Scolopacidae; genus Tringa; species Tringa tobata. The sequence goes on from JAHREE010000480.1 coordinate 3,748,972, forward strand.
TGAGTTAAGAAATGACATGAGACACCAGCAAATATCAAATTCAGACTTGTGCGTTTAGTTAGAGCTTGCACCAGCAGCTACAGAACTTTATTTTGAAAAAGGTAATAATAACAGCGGTGTTTTTTCTCTAACAAACACTACTTAAAAAAACTCCAAACCCAGAAACCGCCAGGAACTACTTATGACCCGAACAGCACTTTCAGATTAAATTGATTACTTTTTACTAGTACTTTCTACTAACTTGTTTAATGAGCTAATGTATCTGGGGGTGCTGCCTACATCCGCACAGTGAAGAGTGGGTTTCACAAAAGGCGTCAGCTCTTTAAACGTGGCAATTCGTGATCTTTCTGTCCACATTGGTGGCTGTTCACCAGACTGAAGACAGTTCACCACATCTGTGGTGTGCTTAAGAGGAAGTAAGATAGTGATCTCTGCTGTGGAACTGAGGCACAGATGGCTCTAGACATCCTAAATTTTGAAGCTTGAGCTTGTTATGCACTGGGGAGGGACATGCAGTGCAAGGCTTTTTCTGGATCTCAGCAAGGAAAACCTGACAACAAATGGCATAATAAAATAGCTGGTTTCATAAGGTAGAATAAAAAGGGGAATATAGGTAATGAGTAAATCCTATGCCACTTAAAATGCTGGGAACCCATGTTTATGCAGCATTGATGGACCCTCTATGGATTTTCCCATGGCATGCCACGCAGATCCCATCCATGGAGAGGTTTCTCCTTCCTCCAGTACTGTGGTGTTTGTGCAACAAACAAAACAATATATCTTCTGCTGAGAGGTAGGAATGTTATACCAGTCATAACCCCCATCAGCATGCAACACAGGCAAGCACGGGGCACCGCAGCAGATTCCTGTACCGCGGCTACTCATGCTAACATTTGGGCTCCTCCGGCCCTAAGTATGAGGCCCAATACAGCAGACATGACTTGCCCAAGGCCAATAGCTCCTTGAATACAATGTCTTCTACAAGGTTCCAAATACAGTACTAAGTTACTAGTTTGTTCAGTGTCTCTCAAAAAATCTCTGCAAGGTAGGCTGAATCAGCCTCTTAACATTAGCTTGGGAATGTATAAAACTCAAAAGCCCTAAATTCACTGACTTAAGTGAAAAGATGAGTTGTCATTTAATAAATCAAAGTTTCTAGCCCACAAAATGCAAAGTCAAATCCATGAGACAAGAACCTCAAGGACATTATTTTGAAAGACTGGGATTTTTAAGCCAGTAATGATTTTGAAAGCCCAGCTCATTATTTTTGAAAGCTTGCAGTTGGCAATATTCTTCCTCTCTTGGTATGTATAAATGTGAATGAGGAACCACAAAATTGTCTGCTGAAAATTTTGGAATATAAAATTTTCAGTCTTCTTCATGTAGGAAAAAGCAAGCAGGACTCTGGAAAGCTAAGCCCCGTTCTGATAAAAGATCCGCAGACCCTCCTTAGGCAAAGGTTTAATACTCAGGTCAGCTCCTTTGAGATGAAGGAAACCCTGACACAATGTTTTTCCTTGTTTAGACTGAGAACTCGCCTCCCTCATCAAGATCACAGACCAAGAGTCTTTACCTCCCACATCCGAACTTTCTCATCAGTAAACTATTTGCTATCCTGGCAGAAATTTGATGAGAAATTCCAAGCTTTTGTGAAGCTGTGAAGCTTTTCCTGATGCAAGTTTCATTGAAACTATCATGATAATTCAAAGCCTTCTATCTGTCACTTAAATTTTATCACAGCCTTCTAATAGGATAAGTAGGGGGAAAAAATCCAAACCCAAGCAATTTTAACTAATAGTATGATGGACCTTGGTAAATTTACGGATGAGATTATCTAGCACCAGTGGCCTATGATAACAAGACACTGAAATCAGTGACCCACTGAGTCCTGTGGCATGTGTTATAAGAAGAGTTCTTCCATAGGAAGCTTTCAGTAAGGTGTCATTTTCATATTAAAGAAAGACTTTATCAGATTGTCCTGGATCACTTCCAAATATGAGTTTATACTGAGAGTGGGAGCCAACATCCTCGGCACTTGTCTGGCTGTGCTCTCAGGAGAATTACCACCCACTTACTTGCTGAGTGCTTCTGAAAAACACCTCAATGTCCACTTCTCAGTAGGCTCAGCCTGTATCTCTTCTTCAGAAAACCCTAAATGTAAGGCGAATGTCTCTGTTTAGTGACTTTGGAACTTTGATTTCCAAGATCAGGAACGTATTTCAGGGATGTTTTTTCCCCCACCAACTGCACACCTGTGCATGGGAGACAATATTACAGATTGTTTCTTAGTGCCATTGACTGGAGAAGGAAAGGACACGCTGCATGTCATTCATCCAGCTCATTTCTAGTAGTTTGGAATTTGGGCACTGTGTCTTATGCGATGTCTGTACAGCATATTGCAGAGAAGAGGAATTCAGTGTATTTTAAACAATTTTATGTAGTCTAGCTAAATCAGTGTAGACACAGTAGGACAAGACTTGAGCTATGCACGTTCACACATAAACTTCTACTTCATCTAACTCATATAGGGACCACTTGAATGTGTGTACCTGACATTACTGATGTGCTGTCAGATATACCTGTGACTGTACAGGTAAAGCATTAGGCTCTATGCTGATGGAAATTTTAAGATAACTTAGTCTCTAAATCAAAATGATTTTCCAGTGAACATTAGTGAACAGATTTTTCACCAAACTGAATAATTTGGACAAAACAGTGTAGATTTTTCAGAGGGTGGCAAAAGACAAGTTCTCAGCTGAGATGGCACTCCCTGACAAATATCATATTAGTATATCAAAAGAGAGGGCTCGTCTCTGATACTGTTGTAAGAATTATTTTAACACATGAACCCCAGTTTTTTGTTTTTTGTTTTTAGAAACTCTTCATCTTCAGAAACTATCCTTAAATTTCTAAATATTACTACTACTTCTTTTGTCACACTGTGGCAGTCACACAACATGAAACATTTTTACTCAGATTATTAGCATTTGGCAAAGTTACAACATCTGAAAATGAGGTCTTATAATGGGAAGTATTAAATAACTATAACTCACTGAGCACCTCTATCTACATAAGCTCAAAAATATAGCTGCAAAAGCAGGAAAGCTTTCCTCAAATACAGCACTGGGTTTCCATGTGATGCACATTTTACCCGAGCTTACACGGGGGCAATGAAGACATCGGAAGGTCAAGTGACCCACCCAAGGTCATCAACTGGCAGCCAGTGAGCGAGCCACTATCACAGCCCATGGAAGTTCCTGGCTCCGAGCGAAGTACAAGGTAAGTGACACTAAGGTACATCTTCTCTCAGTTTCCATTATGTTTCTAATCTCTCTTCACTACAGTAATGAATGATAATGAGTTGCAATCTTTTCTCTGGGTTGTTCTTGCCGCTGCATTGGTGACACTTACTGTTACAATAATGATATAAGTGGAGAAAAAAATTGTGCTAAGTGATATTATGAATAAGTAAACCTAAATAACTTACAAAAAGAACAGCAGTTGCAATAACTTGTTAGAAAGGACAGTCTTACTCAACATGTCCATATCAGGCAGGTCACCCTCTCCTTCATCTGGAATTGAAAATACTGGGGAAAAATGGATGTGATTCAGTAACCACTACTTATATGAGCAAGCCTTGCTAATGCAAGGATGGGCAAGGACAGGTACATAATTTTCTATGCAAAATCAGAAACTCAGTTATCTGAAACTGAGGATCAAGCTCCTGTTGTGCACTTGCACTTAGGTGCTGGCGAATATTAAACATTTCAGACTTACAGGGAAACAGTTTTCAAGATTGCTCAATGGTCATAGCTCAGGTCAAAATTTTTGAAGGAGCTCAGCACTCAGCAAAACTTCTTCAAAAGGCAACAGATATTCAACCCTGCTCTGCACTCAGTGGCTCCCGCTGGGCAGATGATGCTCTGTGGAATCTGTTGGGCACTGCATCCTTTATCAAAGTCTGATTCCTACATTGTCCACTTTGCCTGAAGAGGAAGGGAGTGAGAAGGAAGCAGGAAAGAGCCTTTAGCTTCTCCTGTCTCTATTTCTTCCATCCTTATCTTAGCCCCTGTCTCTTCTTCCCCTGCTACAACAGTTGCATCTGCAGCACAGTTCCAACTAGAAAGAAATAGCAGCTCTGAGCTGGGGCTGGAAAATACCACAGCGGAAGAGTACGGGGCATTTAGGGGCAGTTTTGGGGAGAGGTGGGGAAAGACTCTGTAGTCAGGAATGTTGATTCCCCCTTGGTGCTAATCTTGAAGCATGTCCTGTCCATGTGTTCTCGTAACAGTCTTAGCAAAGTTGGCAGCTGGTGAAAATTCAATAGCGATGGAATCCTTTATGTATTTTACCATGAGAATATTTCATATATTTGATTCTATCCCTTTAATTATCTTACGCAATGTTCATGTTCTTGCTTTTCTTTGGTCTGCTGAAATACTATGTCTTGGGTTTTTTTGTGGCTAGATGTAAATATGTGTGTGTACACTTATGTGTATATGTGTGTGTGCAGTTCACTATAATTAGTTCATATTATATATGTGGTTGTTTTTTTTTTTCCATCCCCAATTTGTGATTTCCAATGTCATCATCCCTCTAATATCTTATTTTGGAAATTCAGCTACTGGTTTCTTTTATATTTAAAATTAGCATTTGACTCCTACAAAGACAGAAATATGAATTCACTCATAAGCATAACAAGTCCTGAAGGGAATGATGAGTCTAACTGGTTGCTTAGAAGTTCTGGATGTAAAGGAAAGGAGTAACCAAAAATTCATATGGTGAGGGAGCCTGTGCCGTCTATAAAACTTGGAACCTCCCTAGTATGTGTGTCACGGGGTGAGGTGCAACTTGAGTTGCTTATGTTTATGCAACTCATTCCATCTATGCTGTGGCTAAATCCATCCTCTTCAAAAAAAACCAAACCAAAACAAAAAAACCCATAAAAAACCCCTCAAACTTTTTTATTAACTTTTACAGCTCTAGCAAACATTTTGCCATGATTTAGATTCAGCTGCTGTGCCAGTTCCTTTTGCGAATTGCCATTTCTGCTGGATCAGGGAGGGTGCGGAATTATAGAAAAACAGTATTTTTTGTATTTAGTGATTCATTTCCCAGGTCTTGTTTGACAACATCAATCAGAAAGCCTATTATCTGTTTAAAAGTAGCATTTATGACAGTCACTATTTTTCTCCTACCCTTTGGGTTAAGAAAAAAGTTTAAAATGGATGTGAGATTTTTAACCTTTAGTTTGATCAAGTCTGGGTTATGAAGTAGGATTTTCCAGTGGCTCACTGAGGTAATTAAAGTTAGCACTTCTACTTTAAAGTGTGCTGAAAGCTTTGAAAAAATGCAACCTCTCTCTATCCATTCATGTGCTATAAAGATTTAGTTCTTATGAAATCCATTATAAAAGCTCTGTTGATGGTTTTGGTGGTGCCAGTCACATCGGGGAGAGTCCCACCACAGTGGCCAGGCTGGAGAATTACAATCCCTTAAAAAGAGAGCCACAGTGAGTGAACTGCTGCTCTCCAGACTTGAAATACTTACTGCATTTTTATTGCTGTGTGATGCTAAGTATTTCAAACCTATGAGAAAGGGATCATGAAGGTTTTTCTTTCATGAAGAACAGTTTCTGCTCTACCATAGTAAGCAGCATCCAAACTGAGTAAATAATCCATTCACTGAATTTTTCCTGGTTTTGTGAATAATCTGGATAGCAACTTTTGATTTTCTTGAAAATATTTGTTATTCTAAGTAGTTTAATGCTACACAGAAATATTTATGGTCCTATGGATTTGTTTTGAGCATTTGATGCATGCAACTGGACCTTTGCTGGTTAATTTATCAGCTACATCACACAATATTGTCTCTGTTTCTATCTAGAATGAGCATAATTCTTCAAATTGCGTATCTGTTGGGAATACAGTGTTTCTGAATTCATAATTTGTATTCTATGAGTATACTGTAGTATTCGCTTAACATTCATTTTCCATGAATGTTTCATGTACCTTGTACTGGTTAACAACATGAAGAGACTTTATCTTTCCAAAACTCTTCTTGTGGTGTATTCAGGGAATTTATAAAGCTGTTTTGACTCCAGCTCACTAGCAGTTTGCAAACAGAATCTTTCAGGTCTCTTCCAAGCTCTTCTCTCTCGAAACCTTTTCTACATCTTCCACAGGCCACCATCATGCTGCTCTCAAATTCGTAGTTAAAGTGAAATGTTAATGCAGAAAGAGCACAGAAAATCACAGAGCAACGTTTCACCTGAGCCCACATTCTCTTCTATTTTGGGAGGTATTGACTCAGCTAGGGTCAGCAATTAGGAAGTTACTTGCTTATTCTAGATAAACTTTATGAGAAAAATAAACCATCAATTTTTATGAGAAACCTGCTCCCAGGCCCTTTCCAGACAGCTGGAGGACTCCTACTGCTTTTCTGCCAGCATATTAGGTATGTCCATTTTGCCTCTATGTACAAATATTGGGAGCCATAAAGCAAGCAAATTCCTCTGTCTGTCAATGTGTCTGCATTTAAGGTCCATTCCAACATTTTTGTCTCTCTTCCCCCGCCTTTCCTGTGGTCATAGTGGTACATATGGCTTGAGGAAGGCAGTTTCCCTCTACGATTAAATTTAAGCAGCAACAGCTGCTGGATGTCGGGCTGGCAATGCTGGAAGTGGCTGTCCATCGTCCTCCCTCCCCATCAGCCCTTGGTACCTGGCCAGCGCCTAGAGATGCTCCATACCTGTGGGGAAGGGACAGGCTGAACCACCACCCTATACGTACCCCTGGGACCTCCAAGCATGGTTTTCAGCTATATTCTGGGGGCTATGGGGCATTCAGGACTACAGCTTTCCAGAAACATGGCTTTGATGGGGCTGTCATCAGCCATCTGAGATAGCCCTTCTGGGAATGTCATCAGAGCCTGGCAGTTTGGCAGATGTACAGAGTCGCTGAAGTACCTGTGGAAGTGCTGTGCAGGGAGCTGGATAATCATAACGCTCGCAACATTTCCACATTTTAATCATGATATACTTGCTTGTAAAGAGAATTTCAATAGGGCTGCACATTATTCATTTTTAGGGAAGTCTGGCGGCTGCATAAATCCTAAATCACAGCATTTGCTTTCTGCTTGATGCTAATTTGGGCCAGTTCCAGCCAACGGAGTTCCTTTTCCATTGTGTCATTTAATTACACATTTACCCACGCTTCTCAGCTAGTAAAAGCCTTAATATACAGCCTCTTAATCTAATACTGATCTATTAAAAACTACGCTCAGTATTTTAAAGTGTTAGACAACAGATGGAATTGACAGTTTTAATAGGTAGCAACTAACATCATCTCCCAATCTACACCTCTGTATTGGATTTCAAGCAACTGATATCACTGTGGACATGTGCAGATATGGGGCTTGCATTTAAAGTCAGAAATTCAATCAATAGCCTGTCTCTCAACAGCGCTTACTAGATTATATCAGTTAGAAGTGACCATCTGGCCTAATCTTGGGAGTTCTGAGATATCATGTAGATCTTTTTCACTAATGTCATTTTTATTTGGTTAACATTAATAAACTGTAGCAAACATTGCAAATCTTGCACTCTGAAGCTGTAACTCAATTTTTGCCTTTTACATGAGACAAGTCAAACATCTGCTTCTCTAGAGGGAACGTGTGGGAGAGTGAGCAAAAGAAAGATGCAATCGTTCTGAAGACTTTACTGTCTTTCTAGGTGTTGTGAAATGATGGAAAGTGGCAGTCTTTTTTATTTACTAAAAGAAAAGTGTGTTACTAAAAGGTATCCAACAACTAATGTGATTATTTCTGTGAATACAAAATATGGAGGGAAATATGTAGATAGCATTCTGGGGGTTAAAGTTTCAGAGTATTCTATGACCGTGATAAAAGAAGAACGTATATTACATATTCATCTACCAGATTTATGCTACAAATAAAGTCTAACTTTTAATCTGGTACAGTCAATATATATCACAAATCTGTGATCAGACATTTAACTCTGTCACAGCCAGAATGTATAAGCTGTGAAAAACCTGTTTTTAGTACCAGAGCAAAGAACATTCTCTTTACTTGCATTTCTTTGCTCCTTAAAATTTAATTTCAAATTCTCTTTTGTGTTTGGCTGAACTCCAGAACTATTAGAAGTTCAGAAATGCTCTGGTCACAAAAAGGAAAATTAAGGTCAGTGTCCCAGGTCTAATTACAACTTTGTACACATAAGTGATGCAACAGTGATTCAATTATGCAAATTATTGTCATTGGATTTTGATCTTGCAAAGTAAAAACCAGGAGTGATTTAGAAATGACTCTGATGTAATCAGAACACTTGAAATTCTGGAGATTATTCTTTGTGGCTTTGTCGTGTTTCTTATCCACTGAAATTTTTAAAATTTCAAACAGTGAAGGAGTAGATCATGAAAACCCATAGGTGGGGGGAAAAGCAAAAGAGATGACATTGCTGAACAGAAACAATGTGGGAAGAAACTGTAAAAAAATTTGAAAAAAAAATAATTGTCTACTTCATTAAATTATTACCTCTCATGGAGGCCCTCTTGCAGGGTGCAGGGGACAGGGACTGGGTAAGAAATGAAAGATGTATGTCCTTCTTTTGACCTTGGTACTCAGAACTGTAAGAAGCTGGGCAAGCCATTTCAGACCCATGCGCCCTCATTTCTCCACCCAAAAATGGTGAGAAAGTTTGTTACCTGCCTTTATGAAAAGGCACTAAATTCTGTCATTAAATGCATTCTAAGGAGCCAAGCTGTGTTGCTATTATGGAGTATTTCAATTACAAAACAAAGCTAGCTGACTTTGACATGAAAAAACCCCACTCTGCCTCCCACAAAGCAAAATCTGGAATACAGGCAAGCCCCTTATATCCTCAAAACAATAAGAAAGGATAGAGTTTTAGTGGTGTTATTGTAAGAAGAAAATATCAAAGCTGGAAGGAAAATAGAACCTGGAAAAACTACAAAATCAGGGAATAGTACCCCGACAAATTAAGTACTTTCTTTGGAAGAACAAAACCTTGGTAGAGACTGCCCTTGAGATATCTTGGGGTTTATTTAATAGTTTATTTTCCTGTTTTAAGTGGACTTCAATTCCTGATTTTTTTTTGTCAGCCCTCCCTCTCAGAATTCTCATTCAAAATACGTAAAAAATACTGTTTCTTTCAAAATACATCACAGGCGATGCTACCATTTTTCAGCTGGATCTCGCGAGGGAATGGAATTTTGCATAGCAAAGACAGTCTGAAAATATTGCTTTTTTTTTTTTTGTCATTTTTTTTCTGGTCTACCTATGAATCCAGCAGAATCTTGAAATTGTCACTGGCCAGCTCTGCTCTTGAGCATACATGAAAATTTGGCAAAACTTATTTACAAAAAAACCCCACCCTAAACACGTTTGGCAGAAGAAAACTCTTAAATGTGTCCATTCCTAGTAGTTTATTGACTAGTAGCAAAACACAGCTAATGGCTTCTTCTGTGGTAGCAGGCTATGCACATACAGTACATTTTTTAACTTTCTGTTTCTCACTGTAGTTAATAAATCAGGATGCAGATGAGAGATTCATAGTTAATTTTCAGTAGCTAGCACAGCATGTCTCAGCCTATAAAGTCCTGGAAGTCTTGGGCTGTGAATTCCTTGATACTGACAAGCCAAACAGCTTAGAAATTATAATTATAAGTTACAAGTGTCTTAAGGGTTGTTCTTCTGACATAAAACTAATTTCATGTTTTTATTCATAATGCGAAAGAGACGAGAGGATAGGGCCTTATTTAGATTGAGCTCCCAGAGATATCACAGGCTCTGTCTCCTGATTATAATCGGAAGAGATCACTTACTTCAGTCCTTGTAGCTAGTTGATTCTTTTTGTCTGCCTTTTTTTTTGATAATCAGGCTAAAGAAAAGTGGGATTTCTTCCACTTTTCATCCCAGCTTTGTTCATAGGCAAACTTCTACTGGTGCCTGCTGGATTTTTCCCTTAAAAAAGTGATGGTCATACCAGAGTGTGTAGGGTTGCTTCCTCATGAACTGGTTCAAGTGTGAAACCTTCTTTTGCATGAGTGATGCACACCAGTGAGCATTTCACCCGTACCATTTTCTTTGGGCAAGAAACTCTGAGTAGAGAACTGAGAAGGTAAGACCCAGGAAGGAGCCAAGGAGAAAGCAGCTTCAGAGGGTGAGGAGAGTTCCCATCACCCCTTTCCTGATGTGACATTCTGGAAATGACAACTCGCTACCCAAAACTCCTCCAGGGCCTCAAAGTCTGGGGGTGCCTGAGGTGTGTCCTAGGGGTGTTCTGGCACCCCAAAGCCCATGACAGCTGTATCACCAAAGCCAATACCGGTCACCTTTTGGCACATATGCTGGGATTGGCAGCAGCTAGGAGGTCCAGGGCGAACCACAACATGAACACGGGACCAAAGTTGATTCCTTCCACAAACCTCTACATACACCTAAACCAGTCAAGGTTTGTGGAGGAGGGCAGGCCAAGGGCTGTAAGACAATAGTGAGAGAGAGAATGGGTTCCCATTTGCTGACTGAGGTCTGTCAAAGCCTTCCCTCCCTGCTTCAGAAAGGGGATTTGGCTTGCGTTTGCTGCTGGGGATAAGGAATGACTCTGCTTCGGTAGTTGAGTTGTGCTGGCCTCCAAATGCTTAAATGAGCTGCTATAGTTTGATTGTCAATTTTGCATATGTAACTGAGGGTTTGCATTACTTGCAGTTTCCCACATGGAAGTGTAATGTCAACATCAGCAAATTCAGACATTAAGCAGGTAATATAATGTTAGCTACGAAAGGTGAAGGTCCTTAAATGCTGCTCAGAAAATTCCATGCTTTCATATCTGCTGGACTCAGCCAGATCCTTCTTCAGAGACATTTGAAGTGGGAAATATCTCACCTAGTTTTAGCCATCTAAAATCGGGATGCTGAGTCTAATCAAGTTGTCTAGACTTCCTTTGCAGTACCCACTCTTGCTATCCCTTTATACTGTGCCAAGTTATAATAATAATTATTAATTATATTATTAATATATAATAAATGTTACTATATTAAAACGTCATTATTATTATTATTTTTATGAAAACAAATAATTTTGCTTTGCCACACCATTCAAATTTGTCTGTTATCTTGGGTGGTCTTCTTCTGTGTTGCCTTTCACTTTCTTTTTCAGTTTTGTCAGTATTCTATTGTACTTGTGAATCTTGCTTGGATTAGACTGTGATGCATGTCTTGCTAGGCTGAGGCAGACTGTGAATGATAAATATCAAAGAAAAACAACCTGCAGCTGCTGGAAAAAGCACCACAATCTTTCTGCTTGGAAAGACAAAACCCTAGAAGGTCAATGATAGAAGGGTTTTCAGGATATTCATGAGATAGACCTGTGTGAGGGAAATGCAAATCAGGTGTAGGATATGTTTGAAAGGTGGGATTTGGTTATTTCATTACATTTCATTACATCTCTCATAGAGAGACCAGTTGGAGGAGACTTCTCCTCAGTTCAGATTAGTTTGTGCTCACAGAATCTTGATTTCATACCCTGAACTGTTGGTCCTTGCCAGGCCTATTTTCAATAATACATCTGGAACTTCTTCTCAACAATAACAGATGAAAAATCTCTGGGAATCTTATACTGATCCCCACCTCCTTGAAGAATATCTTCTGTAAATATGAAATAATTATTCTTATTATTTGCATTCCAAGAGAGAGAAATGTTATATTTCTTCAAAAAGAAGTGTGCCAAGCTGATGGACAATATTAATTTCGTTTAATTATATTCATGGCTTACATGATTCTGTAGTAGCAAGGCTTTGGAAAAAAATATGAAAAAGAGAAGGGAAGGGAAGGGAAGGGAAGGGAAGGGAAGGGGAGTCTAAGCCCTCCTTACAAGGAAAAACCCTTAAGAGTGGAAGTAATGTCAGGATAGTTCCTGGGTCTAGAGACTTCAGTCTGAGTAATGAGGCTGGAAAAAACTGATTGAGAGCTGGGAACACGTTACTGTGTTGGGTTGAGGAGACAGTTGGGAAACAAATAGAAAAACAGAGGGAAATGGAAATAAAAAAACCAAGGAGAGGACAAGAAGGACTTGCAATAAGAAGGTGAGGAAGAAAGGGAAACAAAGGGCAAGAAGACAAGTGCTTGATAAGAGATTGCAGTTCTGAAAACCTTATAATTTAAGACACTTGCCAATAAGTTCAGGCACCACATGAAAGGCCTATCTTCACCTTGGTACAGATCACTCTCCCACATCTCTAGGATGTCCCACAATAGATCCATAAGTGTTTTTATTCCTTAGATTATATTCAGTGAAACCTGATCATAACTAAAGTGGAATTTAGCATTTCCCACAATAATGTCTGACAACCCAACTTGATATATAGGAATGAAACAAGACCACTGTCTCCACTGCTAATAAATGTTAAAGTGCAGGATTTTTGGTAGAGGTTAAGGAGAAATATACACTGTATAGCATTAATTGCATATCTCTCAAGCACGAAATTGTGATATATTATGACTTCTAAAAAATATATGACAGTAATATATTGCATATATTGCAGAAGAAAATTATGCCTTTACCATGAAAATCTACTTTCTCTGACAAGCTGATGTAATCATTTTAGTGAAGGAAGAGGGCTGCAGAGAGGAAACCTGCAAAGATTTGAAGGTTAGAAATGTTGAACAAAAGGCTGAGGGTTTACTTTGCATGCAAATAAGTAATTCATCACAAATCCATAAACCAATTAGTAATGAACTAATGATATTGCTTAACAACTGTATTTTTGATTAACATATAAATAATTTAGGTGAGTATTTCTTTAGTCATGCCAGTTTCTGCTATTATTTACTAGCCTTGTCATGTCTGCTCTTAGATCACATGCCCCTTATAAAACATTTCCCAATCTATTTCAAGGACCAGTTTGTTTTAATGCGCTCAGTTAACACCACTAGAGCTATTAACAAGCTTATTAGCATAATCCATTGTGATATATCATTGTATAAAAGTTCAGCTTCACAACTGAATGGGACTGGGAAATGGCTTTGAAGATTTTATGACACAATAACTATCCATTTGATAAGCAATTAAAAAGATACTCTGAGACACTAAGAGTGAAGACAATGGCAACGCGAGGAAAAGAGGAGGGGTTTGAGAGCAGAAGCTGCTGTCTGGTGCAGGAACCATGTAAGTGAGTTGTGTTGCTCCTGCTCCATAGTCACAAATTGCATGCTGCTGCGGGGCTCTAAAGCTTCAGTAACAAGTTGGGTCTGACTTTGTCTTTTTAAGCAAAGAAAAAAACCAGCAGTTTAAGGCTCAATATCTTCTGCTACCTCAGCGATGATCAATTTCTTAACCTCTCAAAAGAATGTTTCAATACACAGCTGAACCTCGGATTTTATGCTGGCTTTTTGCTTCTCTTAAATTTCAAATTCCTTTTCTTAGCTGTATGCATTATCCTTAGTGAACTTCCACAGAGAGAAACAGACTAAAGGTTACTGGACACATTACTGCACATTATTGTTCAAAACTCACTCTGTATAATATGGCTGTATTGTGCTTTTAAAAATGAACATGCAAAGAAAAGAGTAGCATCTTTATTGTGAAAAAGTAGCTTTTCAAGAAAGTGTTGCTTTCTCTGATATGCAATAGCTCTGATATGCTAATACTTCTGTTCAGCTCAGTCCTGATTCTCCAGAGATTATTTGACCAAAAATGTCCATTGTCCATATAATAGAAAATATTCATGACATCGTGCACTCACACAGAATTTTTCTGCTGGCTTACTTCCATGTCTTACACACATCAATTAATTCTTCTTCCTGATGAGGAAAGGAATGGAAAGCTGTTTTCTGAAGGCAGCATGATTTAGTGGTTTGCACAGAAAATGAACATTTAGTTTCTAATCTTATTGTTATTGCCAGGCTGTGTGATCATAGGCAACACTTGGCACTTTTCTAAGACTCAGTTTCCCCGTTTTAAAAACTGGTATCAAAATATCCAGCTTTTCAGAGTCCTTTTTGATTTTTGCATGAAAACCATTTACATCTTAAATGAAAGGTGTTCAATGGAACGTGCCGTCTCAGGCAATAAGGTTTAAATAATTTATCTGAAGTCCCAAACCCAGTTGCATGAAGAAGAGGGCTTTATATTTTTAAGTATTTTAAATCTGATACCTTGGTGAACAGTCTTAAGAGTCGTATGGTAACTGAAAGTGTACCCAGACTAAACCAATTCCTGATACATCATTTACCCTGCAGACAGAATTTTGGAGGTGGGCACATGAGAAAGAATCCAACATTTTGGGGAAAACAGGTCCAAGAGATGCTTCTGCCCAGTGCAGAGATATGTGCATGTGTCACTCTCATGACCAATCACAGTAACAAGCTACCGCAGAATAGGAAGGATTAGAATATTTTTCGTTGAATTTACTTTACATTCACCTTACTAAGACACACTTCAAAGGCTACTTTTGTTGTTGAGAAAGTAAATTTTTGTGAGTGAAAAATTAGACCAGAAATTAGCAATATTTTAGTAAAACACGTGGCTATATTTCTGTTGTCTGAAGAAGGAACACTATAGCAAAGTGTTCTTGCTGTCCGGCAGTGATCATCAGGCACATTTCCTCATAAGGACAAAATTATACATGGTGGATGGGATAGCGTTTTGCATTTGTGGAATATAGAGAACACACAAAGAAAAAAGGTCCAACAAGAAATGTAACATACTCTGAAAAACTGAAGAATTAGTCAAGAAAATGTACTGTTTTGAAGAACTGTGTGTTACATATATATTTAATATCAATGTAGAAATCATTGTATCAGCTGTACTAGCTAAAAGTGCAAGCTAGTGCGTTTTAAGGAATTATTTATCCGAGCAGAAGTTGTGGACCAAGGTTAGTATAACCACTCTGGTCAGTGGAGACATCCACCTGCGGGTTCCCCAGGCATCACAAGAAATTTGGGACAGTTTTGGCCTGGCAGGGTGGCTCCATGGTGCTTGTCTTCCTGATAGGGGTGGATAGAGCTGCTGAAGGAAAGGAGAATTAGCTGAATCTTCTTCAGGTTGTAGTTATTGACAGCTGCTGGTAGAGCTCCTTAGAGCTGGTTGGAGGTTGTTGAAGAAGAGCTGGCCTGATATTGCCCCACTTGCGTTGTTAGCTGCACTACTTCTGCAACACCTGAAAATTAGGAAACCACAATGGCAGAGGAAAGCCACCTTTGTCTCCTAGTCTGAAGTCCAGCATCATCTGAGCCTCCCTGAAACCTGAGGACTCAAGCCTTCTGTATCTATTTATTGGCCAAGAGATTGGGTGATATATGGGGTGTCACCCTTTTAAAACGGGTTCAAACTCCAAGCTGTGGGCTTCATTTGAGCGAGTTGTGAAGTATCGTATACCTTCGGCCAAGGAACTGCAGCCCGTTTAATAGATAAATTGAGATGACAAAAATGGCACAATTTAAATATCAACGATCAACAGGAACAGGGGAGGGGGAGAGAGAGAGAGAGAGAAGGAGCCCAGCTTCTTTTATTACAGCCATCTTAGTGCTTCAACAACAGGTAGCAGTATTACATATTCCCTTTCCACTTTAAAGCTCTTGTAATTTCCTTCCTCGTGTCGGGGCGATTTTATTCATTGTTTCCTTGCAGCAGTGATTGATGTTCTGAGCTGCTAATCTCTCTGAGTGATAACTATTTTCATGTAAGTCCATGAGTCTATGACACAGGCTGCTCGGCCAGGGCTACTGCTGACTACTTATTTTGTGCCTCATTTACATTTCAATCTTGGCCTCATGAATGTAAAACCTAGGCTGCAAATTAATAACAGGAAGAATATTAGACCGCTCCAGAGTGGGGGAACAATGCAAATCCACCAGAGCACAAGGTTTTACCATTGTGTTCCAGGAGGGACTCATTTATTGGCCGGCAGTGAATGACATTACAGAGAATGGCATATCCAGAGTGACACAAATTTATTTCTGTCCCCAGCGCTCCAGTATATTTTCATAGAATCAGGGGGCTATTTGTCTAGGGACAATTTAGTTTCCATGAAAAATTTAAATGGTTTCTGTGGAGATAGTGGAGTGAAATTTAATTTGTTTCTCATTTACTACAGCAGGTATGAAAAGGAGAAAAATTGGATGTCTGATGGGCTGAAATTGGTGCTGTCCCTCCCCACTATCCCCAAAAGGCCTGTGGGCCTATATCATAGAGATTGAGCAAGACTACCTCATCCCTCCCCTTAGAGAATGGTAACCTTAAACCAACTTACAGAAAACCTTTGGGGAGGCTGCCAATCACCCTGAAAACAACATTTCCATCGATCCCCTGTCTGTGTGATTTATGGCTTCATTTTACGGTAATTGAGAATTAGTGAGAAGATTAGCAAGGCTCAACACTTCACCTTGATATGCACACTAAGCACCGTAATTTGTCACTAAGGGATGTCGGACACTTTTTTAGTTACACGGGGTTCCCATCTAATTGAATTTGGGGATAACATGGAAATTAATTTGACACAGGAAAATTTTGAATACAGCCATTTCCTCTATTGTAATGCACAATACCGGGCTGCATTCAGGGGCAGCTATATTGATCCTGATCACTTTCAATTGTGGCCAGCTGAAGGATGGAATACACTAAATCTTATTTAAGCTCATATGAAAGCAGTTCATCTGCAGCAATCTGTGGCAGATAAAGAATATTACCTTTCATTTTGTCTGACTGCATCAAGATGAAGTTTTGAAAATTTACTTCTTGCAGCAAATATACCAAATGTCTAAAGTCAACAGTTACAATTCAATTACAGACCAGCTCTTGTGGGCTGTTTACAGGGTAATTTGCTACTTAGGCAGCAAATGAAAATACTAACTATACTCTCCATGCATAGAGAAGTTACAACACTCAGAGAAGCCCCAAGGAAAGACAGAGAAAAAAGATTCCAAACTTGGCAATTTAAAGCACTGCCCATTGGGTTAGTCTTGTTATAGTTTGAGTGGTTTCATACACAATCATTTTTTGTTTGTTACTGAGCCATCTTGTGGGAAGTTTATTTTATCTTGGTTGCTTAGCATCATAGTCACAAAGATGGAGCATGGTGCAGATCTTTTCATATCTGAGAGACACTCTACCAGAGGACTTACCTGCATTTACATTTCTATTTTATTCCATCTTTATTTCTTATAACCCCCCTTTATTCTGCACTTTACCCTTCAAATAAGGACTTTGGTTTCAGCAAACTGCTTAGAGAGATTATTTCCTGAGAAAGGTGCTCCCTGCTGTGAACAGGGGAAGCAGATCTTGGCACTGTATGCCAGAGGGTGCGTGGCTGGTATATTTATGGACCTTCCTTACCAGACCATCTGGCTTGCTTTGTTCATATCTGTTTAAGTGATAATTGGCCTGAGATGAGCTGTAATCAAGATATATTATTCATTACCTATTATTATTACATGATGGATTTTAATCCGATCATCATGCATTGCTGTTTGGAAAGACTTTTGAAAGGTTTAATGGTAATAGTTTAAAGTTGTTATTTAAGCAGAATGGTTCAGTAGGCATGGGTACAGACCAGCTCCTCTGGACAGTGAGGACATTCCCCAGTGCACAGGCATCAACAGATGGTATGTAATGATCAGAGATAGGTAGATGTGGTTAATAGGTCTAACCTGGAGCTCTCAAGAGGTAGTCACGCAAGTTGGAAGAAATGCTATGCTGAAAGCTGTCCTCATTCAAATGCCAAATTCCCTTGGATTACTGATGGCAAATGACAGTTGTCAGCACTTTTACATCCCTGAGTACTTTGGTCTTCTGTGGCATATTATTCAGTCTCAAGAGTTTACCTGCAGGTAGACTTCTGCAGGAGATGACAAATGGCAATCATGTAAGAGGTTAAACCGTTAGAAATGACATTGTGATTCTTACTCATTTTATTGCTAGAAAAGTTGTTTGTCAAACTAGCAATTTGATAAATCTTATTAACAATGTTCATACTGCATGTGTAAGTCTCTTATCACATTTTCATGGGTTGTTTTCACTAATGCAATATAAAAGGGTGCTAACATGACAAAAATGTCACTAAAATAATAAGCTTACAGGAATTTGGATCATGTTAGCCGGGGTTTGCTTTCATATTTGGATGCCTTCTGGACCACATTAGAGAAATAGAGCTCTCCAATACAATGAGAAACATATTAACATAATAAAAAACTAGTTACTAATACAAGAAAATATCCATATCTGATTTATATCCCAAGTTATGGCACCTAGGAAAAAAAAAAGAAAAGGTAGACTTTTCTTCATTTCTGATTGTCAAGCAGTAAGTCATGATGTTATAGTTTTCCATGCTTGTGTGTCTTTACAAAGAAAGGATTGTTTTTCATCCAGAGTTTCTTTTCATTGCCTACAAGTGTACTCACCTAAAGGTCTGTCCATTCCAAGGCAAATTAGAACATTTGCATTACTAGGTCACAGTTCCACAGATATTTGCATCTTTCCTATGCTGTGCTGAAAAGCTGTAGCTGCTGTATCTTCTTTGACCCAAAAAAGAGAAAGAGAGAAGAGAAGAGAAGAGAAGAGAAGAGAAGAGAAGAGAAGAGAAGAGAAGAGAAGAGAAGAGAAGAGAAGAGAAGAGAAGAGAAGAGAAGAGAAGAAAAAGAGGGGAAAGGAAAACAACGAAAGAAATAAAGAGAAAAGGAAAAAGAAAGAGCAAGAAAGAGTGAAAGTACGATAGATTAAAAGAAAAAGAGGGAAAAAGAAAATAAAGATGAAAACAAATAAAAAAAAGAAAGAAGACACAAACCCACAAGGATTCTTGTAAATTTATCTGAAGTTAAAAATGTACTTAGTGCCTGAAGTCATAACACCTTAGGCTCTGACCTTAGTTTTCGGAAACTAAGGGTTATATACAAAGCGATTAAAACCAACTGTACTTAATTTCAAAATTACTGTCCTAAACACCTTCAGTTGGTTGTTGCCATAAGATGGCCAGAGTTTCTATACGGGACACACTGTGGTCTTTAACCATGATTTCCATGGGTGTTGAAGGTTATACTTCTATGTCTTGCTCTCAATACCAGCGAGCATTTTGGTCCTTAAGCCCTTAAGCAGAGAAAAGGGTCATTCTCTCTCATTTAACTCCCTTGAGGGATTTGATACAACATTCAGCTCTTACAATGCAATGGTATTTCACACTTTCTTTTGAAATATAGCTTTTTAAAACTATTGCTTAGTGGCCGGAATCTTCCCAGGAAGTGGGATTTCTGGTTCAATTTCTGCCTTTGCCTGAAGAAATTCAATCTCAAATCACTCACCTTATCACAAGAATACTGACTGTTTTGTGCATGTGTCCCTGGACACATTGAATACATTTTCCAGCCTAGGGAGAGCAAACCTGAGTCTTTCTACCAGCTTGACTGGAAATGGATCCATGGGTAAGAAGAAAGGGGTTCAATTCCATGAGAAGTATTTCTGTTTTTTGTATTAGATCCATTATATTGGTCTCCATTTTTCACAGCAATGAAATAATAGTTTATGTCTATTTGTCCAGCTCTGCTATAAAACTTTTTATATTTGTAGTGTAACATTCATCAATGTGGCTGTCATCTATTTTATTTTGATATCTTCTTCCCTAAAGAGGGGGAGTTTCATTCAAAGACTCACAAGTGTCGCTGTTTGTTTATGTTAGTAAAGATGATGCCATTAAAAGGTGCCTTGCCCTTGGGCTAGAAGGTGATGAACTTTGCTATGTTGTTTAGTTCCCAGAAGATATTATTTCCCAGAGCTGGCTGCTGAGAATGTACCAACAAGGAGTAGCAAGTGGTGCAGACAGCTTCCTTATCCTACAACTTCAAGTTATATTTTAATCTTCTTGGCCAGTGCCACCAAGAGACTTTTGACAGGAACAAATTCTTTGGAGATGGTAAACTAATCAAACCCCTTGGAAGAAGTAGAGCACAGGAGCAAAACAGCCATGGTTGCCAGTCTTGCTCATGAGATGTAGTACAGTGTTCACTGTCAGCCAGTGTTTTCTAACTCCTGCATTCTGCGTTACAGCACTTTGCTGTAGTCTAGTTGAGGAGGGCCATGATTCTTATGTTATGGAGTTCAGATAAATACCTATAAGAGCTTTGGTTTGAAAGATGAAGTCTCAAAGTGATCTCAAAGTGATGGTGGGCTTATGCACGCAGCTGTGGTTGTGCGGTTATTTTCCACCAGAGGAGATCGAACTGTACTGAAGAATTTTCAAAATTATTTTCTTGTACTTTTCCTGTCTGTTATTTCTCAGCATCACCTGACGGATCCTGGAGTATGAGCTGAGATGACTCTTGTTCAGTCACTGGACCATCCAAGTGACTATTATTTGGTTACTTTTGATGAAGTAGGTAGATCTGGATACCACATATAATGATTTATAATGTTGTAGGATGTTTTAAAGTTCATCTTGAGCTTTGAGTACAGATTTAAGTACATTTAAGATTTAAGTACACTTAAGTCCAGATTCTGTCCTAATTTGGGGCTCAATTCAATCCACATGTAGCTAGGCAGAATTAATTTTAGGTATTTCAAATATTCAATATATTTGAATTGCTGAAGTCCCACTATTTTTTCAGGAGTCTTTCCTGATTGTCAGTGTTTCGTCTCTGTCTTGAACGAGCATTCACAGTGGATTAAAATTAGCAAAGGAACCACAACTGTGGCTGATATCATTGTAGTTCTAGAAAAAAGTGGCCTATGTTGCTTTGCTGTTTCTCCTTTCTTTAGGGCTTTGATTATTCAAATTAAAATGGAAGATGTCAGATATGCGTCATGACGAAACGTGCTGGAGATGCTGGTGGAACTGGAATTCTAATAGTCATGTTGGTCTTCCAGTGACAAGCTCAACTGAATGCAGTAAAACTGTTGTCCGCGCTCTCCCTTTTCACTAACGTTCCTTCATAAGATGCGTGTTCTTCAAAACATCCTCAGATTCCCAGACACTCTTTCACACCTGAGTCTCTCCAGTTAGGGTATCTCTGAATGACTCTGTTTGCTGGGTGGTATTTAGCACAATCCAACAGAAAATAGGAGAGCAGAAGCACCTGGGCTATTCTTTGCCAATGCAAATTGTTGAGAATACAGGGAATGCAATTGAGTTGGGTTCTCGCTTTGCTTTTGGAGGAATTAGCTGTTATTAAAAATAACTCTGCAACACTAGACCAAACAGATGACAATCTGTGGGTCAGAATGAAAGAAAAAAAGGTGCAGCAGCAGCAGGAAGTAACTAGATAACTAGAAGCAAGAACAAAACTAACTTAGTACGCCTCAGAGCTACAATGGCGTTAATGCGAAAAAACAAACAAATAAAATTCTTCAAACAGAAAAAATTTGCATAAGATGCTCCTTAAATGTAATTATGGAATGGGATATAATTTATCATCATCACCAGAGGCTTCCTCTATCTGTCCTAAAATGTGTGGAAGGGTTGTACTTCTGTAATTACTACTGCACCTGCCCAGGAACAAGCAGTTCTAGGAGGGACATTGGTTTGAAAGTAGAAATGATCTATGGTACTTGAGAGGATTAGGTCTCCATCTGTTTTACTCCATTTCACTAGAGTGGGCTTCTGTGCCTCTCCCAAGCTCCAGCCTTGCAGCATCGCAAAGGTACATGTCAAACCTGGCTTCCCACACACATCTTGTTTCCCATGGGGCATGAAGGGGAGAATCTCAGCCACCGTGGGCAGCAGGCAAGCTGTGACTCTTGGAGAGACCTGCTCTTCCTTTGTGGCTGAAGTGTCACTTGCCAGAGAAGCTGGGTATGGCTTTGCTCTGAAGGGAACAGTAGGAAGGGAACGTCCTGGGAAATCTCCGTCTGCCTTTCCCAGTTTCTGCTGTGGAGAATCTGGGTCAGTTATCTCTCTGCTCTACTTGAGAGTAAAAGCTAAAAAGAAGACCATATCCCCTTTCAAAAAGTTTCTCAGATGAGTAAGATACTTGAAGTAAGAGGTCAAATAACCAGGTTTTTAATACTTTGGATGAAGACAAGAATTATCTTGAAAACCTACTATTAACAATAAGTTTTCTGTAGGTGTCCAGATTAGGTGAACTTGAAAAATGACTCAAGTCTATAAATCACCAAACCTTTACACCTCTTGAGATGATGTCCAGTGCTCCTCAGGTTTACAGCAGATGCTGCTGCTTTGTTTCCCTGTGCTTTGCACCTTGAGTTTCTCGGGGACTATAAAGCCACCAAGTGCTTGATGGGAGCAGGCAGAGGGGGATGGGGCTGAGCAGCAGGAGAAAGCGTAACTGAGAGACTGATAGAGACATCCTGACAGCTGCAATGGGTCATCAATAGATCCATCACGCCAGTAATTTGCAACAAATTTAACATACATCACTTTAGTCAGGCCACGCTGTATCTGTCTTGTCACAGCATCAGAGTGAATAACACTTAAATCGGGTGTCACTGCTGACCTTTCTGACCCTCGAATTGACACTGCTGTTTGAGCTTGGCCTAGCTGGCAGCAGATGTAGGGAAGATTAGTACAAAAGGTGTGGGGGGGTGCAAAAGGAGGACAGAGCATAACAATACAGCTTAACCAGGCAAACAAATGGGATCTCTGGATTTTCTCCTAGTCCTGCTTTGCTTGGTGAAGTGCTGGCATTTATTTAGACCTACTTCCAGCATTCTTTAGTCACAATTTTAACTATGTATATACTTTTCATTCTGATTGATTTAGCATGTATGCATGTATGTATGCATATATGTATGTAATAAAATATATAGACTTCAAGGTGACACCATGGATACTAAAGTCCTATAGAAGGTGTAGAGCACAAACAGTAGTAAACTAAACTGCCCTCTTCTGTGTTCGGAACATGAGACCAAGCCTGAGACATGAATAGCTGCTTTGGTTTTGTTGCTACTTTCAGTGTGTCAGTGCAGATGTAGCCCTACAGGAAAAGATGAAACCTCACAAAAAGGTGTGTCTTGGGAAGACAGCAGGAGAGATCAAGGCCCTCATCAAGCCCTGAAATCCCGTAATGACTCAGGGCGTTAAAAAACCCTCCCAGATAATCCCAGGAAGAACAAAGAGCTGCCCAGCAAGCACAGTCAGTCAGGGGCTTGGGGAAATCTTCTCCTGACCTCAAATCTGAAGACTGATTTAACTTAGAACCTATGAGCAGGACTCAGGAACCAGCTAGATGACATATTTTCTTGCAGCCAAGAGAAGCCATTTCCCCCGTTTCCAATCTTAATGAATACCTTCCATAGACTTCTATAGTTGTTTCTACAGACTAGCATGGAAATGACTACAAACCTGTTAAGTCTCCCTGGCGCTAGAAACGAGACACCCTCCACAGCCAGGCAGAGCCAACTCAGTCTGTTCAGCATTTATTTTTGAATCAGCACACGATAGAATTACACGATTTGTTTGCTCACCCGAAAGGCGCTTTGGAGCCATTCATGATATGTGTGAGACTAGATGGTGGGTGGGCTTTTTCCCCTTCAGACATTCATTCTTCTAAACAAATATGCAGTTATGGCCTGAATTTCTTCTTGTTGTTGTTTTTTTCTTTTTTATTTTTTTCCTTGAGCTATTGTTCTTAAATGTGTTTTTAATTTTTAATTAATGGATTATGAATGGTAATAAAGGAAGAAGCTGTCTTTGAGCAGGTAATTGGAAGTTCCAAAATCAGTATGCATATGACTTACATAATAGCTTGTCCTTTTTTTTCAGACAGCCTGCTTGATGTTTGATATCTTGGTTACACTGATTTATCACATCACTAAATATCCCTCCACTGGAAGAGTAAGAAACTCTTTGGTTACTCTGTATGTCCTGTGATTAGTATTTGAAGGTGGAAACATATCAGAAGTGACAGAAATGATAGGTAAATTAGAAAAGGTTAGAGAAATTACTGCCTTATGCAAGGGAAAACAATGTGGTTTTTTGTTTGGTTTGGGTGTTTTATTGGTTTCATTATTGCTGCTTTTTAGGGAAGGCTTGTAGAAAAGCAAAAGGTATTTTTTCACTTAGTCATCAAGAATGTTAATCAGATTCAGCATGTCTTTATTGTTTTCTGAATATGAAGTTGATACACTGGCACACTGGCACTCACTGAGACAATCGTGAGCATATCCATTGTCTTTCCTAGAGCAGAACTGGGCTTCCAAGTGTCTGTTGGATGGTCCTATTCACAGCAAGTGCTACTGCAGGCAGTGTATAACGTGTAGTATCTTTAGAAGGAATCATGGGCCAAATTTACTCATGTTTGTAGTCTTCTTATCATTAACAACTGAATTGGTGTACACTGTGTATGAATTTCTGTGTTGCCTGGGCAGAGAGAGGGAAGAAATTGGAGGCAAATCAGCACCTGACAGATCATGTTTCAGTCAGGATTCCTGGGACTGGAAAGCTGAATGGAAGTACAATTGCACCAGGAAGGTGAAGACCTCTGCCCTATTGCCCAGCTGACCCATGGTGCACTGTGGAGATGTGTCTCAGAGAGACTGAGGGTTATACAGAGGTAGGCACAGGGCACAAGTGAGTTCATCCACATACAGCTCATAACCATGTATGAACAGGGGTTAACCCCAATAGGAAGTCCTTGTTCTTGGGATAATGTAGCTCTTTCCATTTTGCATATGTATTTTCTCCCCTTGCTTCAACTTGCCCTTTAAAAAAAGTTTGGTTTATAGTGATTGCTTGCATTCTGCTTAAAACTGTTTCTTCCCTCATTAATTTTGATGTGAAAGGATGAATGAAAAGAATTTATTTGACATAAGATCTTTGGTGTGCATCTGTGATGGTTTTGGGGTTTGCTGGTGGATCCAGCAGGGAGTCATGTTATGGATCTGAAGGCAAGTTTGAGACATTCTTTGGACTCTTGCTACAGGTTGCTCTTGGGAGTACGTGACAGCTGTTCAGGATAAGGAGATCAGAGACAGCCAGAAAGGGTGCTAACTGTCCTCTTGGGTGCTATTAACTGCAGGAACTGGCCTAACTTAGCTATGTGAGCCCAGTGGCTCTTTGATGAATACTTTGTGACTGTGCCATCGCCATATTTATGTTACTGGGAGATAAAGTATTCATTAAGTTAGTTGTGAATACCTAGGTTTAGAATGTATCAGCACCTGGATTTTTATTTTTTTCTCCAAGGAAAACTGAACCTGGGTCTGAAAATTTAAAATTTCAGTGTAAGAATACTGTCAGAGTATCACGTGAAAATTCCTTTAGTTTAGTGCCCCTCACTGGACAAAATTTTCTGTAACAGACCATGAGCTCTCCTCAAAAAGTACTACTGCAACACTGGGCTTTCCAGTTATTGTGCACAGGGACATGCCGTAGCCAGGGAGCCTCCTCCAGATGAAAATGATGGTATGAAATGTTTGCATTCTAACCCCTGTGGTGCACTTGTATGACACCACCTCAAAGAATCCATTCAGTTTGGCAGGATGGGTGTGTATGACAGTGTTTTTGTTTTTCAAATGTGTTATTAAATAGGAAGTTATTAAATAAATAAGCTAGCTCTTGTGGTAGCTTTACTCTTCTGGTCCTAATGGGGTTAGAAGAGAGTGCTGAGGTATTGCCCATCATCTTCTTTGTTCTGGTAGATGTTAATACCCACACCCTTTACCACTTTCACAGGAAATTAAGCTGAAAAATTACAAAGTGGAATGATAAAGAGTGAAACTTTTGATAGAGAACCATCTGACTGTGGCTACACCTCATTCCATTCTCAAAATACTTCACGGATCATTTTTTGGCTCCAAATTTGCTCCCACGATGTAATTGCATCCCTTATTTTCACACTTTACAAATAAAGGAGACTGGGACTCTATCCCAGTCTCTTCCTCTCCCTGGTCCCATATAAAATCAGAGCCTCTGTAGCTGCAGCCCTCTTCTACTTAGAAACCTGAGAAGTTTAGCAGCAGTACTTAACAGAAAAGGAAGCCAACTTTGCTTTCATGAATGCAGCTTGTAGTAATGGTCATAGTAATGCTGTTGTGCATATCTGTAATGACACAGCCCATGTGGGGAAGTACTTTCTCTCTGAAACCGGGCACCCTAGCATCCCTCCTCTCCTCCAGGGAAAAGAAGAAGGGGTGTGGGCTGATCCTGGTGGTGTGTCCCCCTTGGACAGGCTTGCTGCTGTCAGCAGGAGAGGCACTCACGCCATCCACATGTCTCCACCATCCTGAGGGGCTGTATGGGGTGGCTGGGGTGGGGCACAGCAGTGCAGGTCCCTGCCAAGGAGAGAGGGACAGTGTGCACCCCCTTTTCCTCCTGCTCCCAGGACAGTGTTAATCCTACCACTGGGGGGGGTTTCCAGTGGGCATGGTGTGGGTGCTGAGGTGCTGGCACCAGCGATAGCCCCACTCCAGCCACCAAAGATATTGACACATCCTACTCAACCTCCAGAAGGGAAGGATGACTGTGCAATCTCACTCATTTCTTAAAACCTCATGGGTGTTAGGCTGTCCCAACTGGTTTGAGCTTGCTTAAGCTAATGTCTCCATTTTCCTGTTTTGTTATCAGTTGTTTAACCATTCACCTGCTGCCTTTTTTTTTTTGTTTGTTTTTTTCATTTCAAATTTTTAGTTATATATTGCTTAAAGCAAGAGGCATGGAAAAAGCTCCCAAGTGTAAGTTTCCTAGTGGGTTGTCCTCTGCAGCCCCTCTTTGGTCTTTGCTGCCATGGGGACAAACAAGGCGAAGTGAAAATAATCATTTGGACCAGCTTTATGTAACTGCTTAAACATAAAATTAAAAGATGCATAAATAACTTTCTCACATCAAAGTGATAAAAATTTTGTTTTAGCTTTCAAGAGTTGTAGATTTGCAGTTGTTAAGTCTCCCTGACTTATAACGAATACTTGTGTATTAAAAAATTATAAAGGTGTGCTAAGACACTTTCCCAACAATAAGTTTTATTAGGTACATCAGGTGCTACTGTAGCATAGATATACAGTACTGTAGGTACATTGCAAACAACATCTTATAGCATCAGACAAAGAGAACCTTTTACAAACCCCATGTCTCTAATTTCATTTTAGAAAATTAGATACTCAGAATTTTGCATAAGATAACTGTATTACTGGGATGCAATTTGGCCCAGGTTTCTAGCTTTAGTGCATGTGGCTCCTTAATAAAAAGTGTCAGTTAAAATGAAAATACAGCTTGGGTAATTAAATTTAATTGGATCTTGTCACTTTAAATCCTCTTCGTTTTTGAGTGTTTCTACAGAATTGCAGCTTCTGGTTTGCTAATTTCTTTATTGCAAGCTGTGCGCTGAACCTGACTGTCCTATAATAAAATGGGACCTTGTTTTTGTAGAGGGCTTTGAACCATGACTGTAATAACAAACAAAATGAGGGTGGGAGCTAATTTATCGCCAAAAGAAAACTTCTCCTTTATTTCCTACATGTGCAGTTAGTGAAAAATAATGGGTCTGAATTTATTAACTCTTTAATTTTCTTGCCAGTTGAGCTCCATTTCGCACAAGTTCTCCTGAATCCTATAGTATGATGCTATGCCTGTGACAGGTAGCAGCAGCAATTATCACGCTCTCTTATATCGGAGTTGTTTGGGCAAGCAATAGGGATTAGGTGAACTGCAATATTCATACGTAGGTCAAGCAGGGTGCAGGCAGCCACAATGCAAATGATGTGTACTGCCTGCCAATAGCACCTGTGCTGATTCGGAGGGATCACCTTCTCCAGGGGTGAGAGGTAATTCAGTTTCTTTATTACACATTGCACATGCACAGCATCCGAAGGCAAGGAAGATTTAAGTGCAGGTGATGAAGAGAGAGAATATTGCCCATACCAACAGACACATCATAAAAATGATCAGTCTGTCACAAGTCGTACAGCTGCTAATGCCCATATTGCAAATTAAAGCCAGTTGAATGAATTTGTACACTCAGGTGCCTTTTATACCTGAAATGCAGTATCATTGCATCCTTGATTAGAAGACAGGTCACTTAGTGCCGACATCACAGAACGATTAAAGATGTAAGACTGTCCTTCACAGCGCAGTAGTGGTCCCCTGATTCTGTGCTAAAGCAGATGGATATGATATAATTACATTTTGCTAAGTGCTGGCAATACAAGTATCTCAAACAGGAGCATTATGCCAGTGTAGTCAGTGCTGCTTATAACCTTTTCAGTTCCGGAGGCGTGCCTTGCATCTTGCCAATACACCTGGGAAAGGATCCTTGCAACCAGACGCAGAAGGCTCTGTCCATTTCCACACACGGGCGTTCAAGGCTATTTGAGGTACCTGAGGTTACAAGGCTGTTGTTGGACCTGGGGCCCTTAGATTGAAATTCAGAGCACAGATGTGTCATCACACATGGGTGTTTACATGGGACATAGGTCTCCAAGCACCTAACTAATGGCATTCTAGCATTTGGTTCAGCTGCCCACAAACAAGCATCCAGTGGCAGATGGGATGTCCTAGCTTACCCTGCCTGACTTCTGCCTCCTGGTCCAGAAGGCCATAACTATCACATGTTTCTGTCTTACATCTGTTATATCTGTCTTGATAATCCAGGAGAGTTCCGTTGGTACTAGTTACTTACCTAAGATTAGGCTACTAAATCTAGGCCTAAAGATCTGTTTGATCCATAAAAGGAGCTCTTATACAATGAACTATAGGCGGACACTTAAATGGGTCTATAGCCTGACACTATAGACCTCTTGTTTTTGCAGACCAGCTCCTCATTCAGGTAAAGCTCACATTTGTCTCAGGAGCACCCTGGGACCGTCTGGAGCACGGACATGTGGCTCTTCCCATGTCTGTTCTCTCGCTCCTCTGTGTGTTGACTGGCTTGCTCCCCTGAGCAGCACCTTGTGGGGTTCAGTGCTCTGTCATTCCCTTCTCACTCGTCTGCTGTTCATTCCCAAGGCAAAGCGTTTCACACCAGCCCATGACTTCCTGAGGAGATAACCCTTGCCTTACCTGCATGCATGGCTGCATTAGGATTTGAGATCTGAAGGAGGCACCTGGAGGCAGGAGCAATAAATCCTTTCTGAAACAGGTGGCAAGCACCATGCTTAGAAGGTCTGCTTTTTCCATTCACTATAGCTGGAATCTGGATTAGCAATTTGTAATATTCATCTGAATTTTAGGTGTCTAAATTGATGCATCTAAGATGAAGTGAATCCTGAATCATCTGTGTTTCTATATTTTATTAATGAAGCCACAAAAATTCCATCTGCTTGAAATAGTACAGTTAGATCAAGGTAGGAATAAAAAACCCAGTAATTAATTATAAGGATCAAACTCACTATAAGAAAATGTCCTGGCTTGCTCTCACTTAATATAGTGACCAAATGTCCCATCAGTTTCAAAGAACTGAGAACAAGGTAAAAAATCTTTCATACTGCTGTGTGGATTTTTACAGTGTTTTATAATTTTGTTAGGGGAGTGTGTAAATAAACCTTTAGATGCTTTTTAGAGCATCTGAAAAGTACTAGACTACAAAGATCTATTTAAAGAGACCACCTGCTTTATTTATATACAGAGCAGATGAATAGATGGATAAGAGTAATATATGATTCCTCACAGCCATCACTTAGCCAACACGATTCATGAGACTGTGGTAAGTCTGCTAGTGAATCTGGCTACTTTTCTTTTTTTTTTTTTTTTTTTTTGGCACATTTGAACCTTGGGATCCAGGCTGAAATTGCAATTCATTTTGCAGATGAACTCTCAGTTCTTAGTTTATGAGAATGATAGATGGGTACAATGGGTCTCATGTTCAGTGTATGACATGAGACTCAGAGGACAGACTGCACAAAACCATCTTGTGTTGTTGAGTCATTTTGACATAATTCTTTGTGGATTTTTTTCTGATATTCAAGATATGGAATCTCATTCACAGTGGAATAGCATTTTTAAAAATATTTATATTTCTGACCTAAATGTTGGTAAGGTATTAATTCCTGCACTTTTTCATTCCCTTCCTCCAAAAAAAGACAGGCACATGAATTCCAGTTGATTTTCATCAGGTTTTAAGCTCCAAGGTTATACGGCACTGCTTGGAAAAAGCCATCTTGTATTTTTAAGCTTTGGAAGACAGTTAAGCTAGTTCCGCTTCTTTTGCTGGTGTAAGAAATTTTATCAGACCTCTCTGACCCTCGGTGGGGACCTGATACACCTTGCTTATGGTTTAATATGTAGTCTTCACTGAATCCAGTACTAGCAAATTGGCCTCTAAAAAAGGGAAAAATACTGTGCCCCATAACCAGAAGTATAGCTATAGAGATTAAACTGCATTAGCAGCTACAGTGCTAGAATTAACGTTGTCTGATTAATTTGCCCATTTTAGTGAGCAATGCCTTTTTTTTTTCCTTTATGATATATGGCTCCTTAAGGACATAAAATTACAAAATTACAGATTGTTTTTTGTGGTCTTATCTCTACCTCTTTGATCTTTGAGAGTTTACAGCAATCTGCTGTTACATTTTTGTATTGTAGTGAGAGTTAAATTTATGGATGATTTCCAATTCGATCACTTCTGTCCTAAATTAGAAACCATCTGAATGACAGTTTAAAAATCACAGTAGCAAATCTTACTTGACCTCTTCATCATCATCATTTAATACAGAACTCTTAAATGAACATTTTTACTATCTGATTGTTCAGCACTTACCCACATTATCATGAAGCATTCAATTTCAGGAACAGCCTTCTGTTGGGAGTAGGGCGAGCTCAATACATATATGCAAGAGATTATACGATGCACTGCCCAGGATCTCAGGGGACAGTCTCGGTGACCCAGGTGTTTCCTTCTGGCCTTATGTTTTCATTTGGGCAAGCCTCCTCTTTTGGGTCCAGCAACGCTGGATGTTACTGTCTGTTAGCCCTTGTAACTGTTTTTCTGTAGAACAGCTCCTGACTTCTGCCAGGAGGAATTCGTGTGAATGTCCACGTTTTGCTGCAGGTTCGACTGCAGCAAAATAGATACAAGATATAATGGGCAGTTATATCATTTAAGCTAGTCAGAGAATGAGGGTGAGCAGGCAGCTTGCTGGAAGTGCTAACCACCTGGCAGAGATGAGTGGCCACCAGCACAACCAAGGTGTGAGTCCTAAACAGGACTTTTGAAACTTCTGAATTAAATTAGTGAACTTTCATGAAATTAGTTCCACTGACTTCCCTGGGACTCTTGCCACCTGTAAGAGTACTACTTACGTGATCCTACAATTTTCCTTCCAAAACCTTCACACATTTGAGAGACACCAGACCAGGCAGTAGTTACCTCCCGATCTCCCTGATAGCTCTCAGGAAGAGAAAGAAAGTGTCTTCCTGAGAAAGACTTCTGTGGGTCTCCACTGCTCCACTGCAGTGCAAAGTAAATTTCCCCCATGGCTTCTATGTCTCACTAATATTCACAGCTTGAATGCTGGCATACCCAGCAGCCTCCATGCCAGCACAACCCTGTTGCTGGCTGTGTAATGTCATCCAGACTGAGAACTGTAGTTAAATAGCTCATGAACTGCGTGTTGCTCAAGTGCTACAGGTTGTCCCTGCTTTTGTGAGCCAACAAGAAACTAAATTGTAGACCTGCTTTGCTCAGGTCACCTAAAGGCAAAAGTCATTATATCCCATCAGCAATTCCCTGAGCCAGGTTGTCTGTTATTCTTTATGCAGGTTGAATTCAGTGACAGCTGCCAAATGTAACTGGCAGGACACACTTGCGGCATTGCCAAAAGGACTAAGTGCCCTGCAGTCTTATATCAACGTCGCTGGTGGAGCCATGGAACCCAGCTGGTTCTGTGCTGCACATGAGTATGTCTGAAAAGGATAATTTTGCATGACAAACGCATTCCTTGAATGTTATCCTCTATCCACCGGGACAGGAAACCATCTACCCATTCTGGGCCATGATTATGATGTTTGGTTTCCGTCATGCAACAGCTTATGCAATTACTGTGTTTGTGCCCTCTCTCTTTCTATGTGTGTCTCCTTAACAACTCTGGAAGCCCCAGTCAATTTCAGCCATAGCTGGCAGAAGGGAAAATATCTCAGCGATATTAATTTTCTATAAGTTTATATACAATAGCTATATACAGAAGAGTATAGAGTCCTTCCTATAGAGTCCACTGAGAGAAAAGCTTGGTCCTTGTTAGACACTGGAGACTCTGAGCAAGAAAAAAATGTTGTGAACATCCCAGCTGTAGGAAAAGCTTCAGTTAGTCTTTGCCCTTTATAATCAACTAATAGATCAGTCAAATCAAAATCTGCAGGAAGCCAGACCCCGTTAGCTGTGTTGTTCGCCAAATTATACCTTTCTGCATCACCCTTCACCATCCACCACAAGAAACAGGTAACAGACACATATATTTTTCCAACCCACTTTCTTTAAAGAAAGCTACCTTTATCTTTTGTTTGTCTTTGGTTGCCTCCTTTGTAGCTCTTTTTTCCTTCTTACTACCTAAAAGACTTTGATTGGGTTAAGAACCTGGTGGTCAGCCATTTGGAGTAATTTCAAAGGTCTTCTGTGCTGCTTCCTTAGCCCAACAGCAACGACAGGTAGTGTTAGAGATGGCACATGGAGAATTCTCATGTGACTCAGCAAATCCAACAACAAAGAGCAGCGTTCATCCTTCCAGCCCTAAACTCAAAGACTGGTAATGAAGAAAAACAGTTCCAATGCCAATGTTCCAATGACTTAAGGAGGAAATCCTTAAAGAAAAAAGAGGTTTAATATTTCATAGAATTGCCAATATTTTCAAAACTAAGGTGCAGAATATGCTACACAGCAGGAGTGATCTTAGGCTGTTCTACCTGCATGGACCTGGACAGTAGAGCAACTTAAGAGGTGCTGACACAAACCCCAAGGCAAGCTTGCACCTCCTTGTCTGTGGGTCTGAATAAAGGGCCATGTAAAGGCCTGGTCGCTCCTAGGAGACCTGCAGAGAAACAGGCAATTCACTGGACTGTCCCGTAGGAGCAGTCACTATGTAGATGTCTCCTGTGCTGACCAAGGCCACCCTTATCTTCTCTGAGCTCCCTGCTGAGGTCTGTCAGTATGGGGCTGTTCTCATGTGGCTTTACCAAACAGACGGCTTTTCTCAGGGAGGGATTTGTCAGCCCCTTTTAAAATAAGGCCAACACACAGCAGCACTAAAGGTTTTGTCTTCTAAGTGTCTTGCACCCCTTGATAAGATAACGTACTGGAAATGTATGTCACTGTGATATTTCGGAATGGATAAATAATGTATGACTCTGGCAAATGAAAGTTTTGAACTCAAGAGGAATCACTGGCATTTTTTAAATAATTTAGGAAGCGTTCATAAAAGAGAAAAATGAGGAAAAGGCCTTTAATAAATGTCACTTATTTGGCATCATAACCTCTTTAGAATGACTGGTATTTTTTATTAACTTCATGTGGATATAAATGTATTTAAATGTGGAAGTATCTGCTTTGTTTGCAAAACTTGAAACCATTTCTCACAAGAGAAGAAATTCTTATTGAAGTTTAAAGTATAGATATTCAGTGGCTACTGGGTAATTAATGACCAATACTGACAGATATTATTTACCTATTCAGGAACACAAGAATTTGCTAGTTTACTGAAAGCAATTAGTAGAACCCATGACAGAACTAAGTGTATGCTGTCTTCTTTGTTCTTTCATTCATACCATTCTTGTTCCCATGTCAAAAAGTGACCATGCTGATTAATGTTTTATAGAGAAAATTCAATATCCTTTGATAACTTTAGCAAAAACCGATCACATGGTATAACTCAGATGGTTAAAGAAACTAGAATACTTACAGAAAACCCCCATGGAGTGTCTTGTTCATGAGACAAATCCCTTGAATATGGTTTTATAGCAGTTTTCTATCTCTTGCTTGGAAAGTGTTCCTCTTGGGTGCCTAAGTTTAGTGGCTTCTTCCTTTCTCAACACCTTTGTTTGCAAATGACTTGCAACTGAAAGAGTGTATAGTCTAAGAGTCACTGGCAGAAGTCATACAAGGAAACATATTAGGCGCTCCACGGAGATTCTAGTTTAGTTTTGTTTGATTTAGTTTTGTTTTTATTGAGTTTAGTTTATAGTTCCTTTTAGTATTAAATCACAGCACTTTTTTTGGCCTCTGTCATATCATCGACAAAATCCAATAGCAGTTCTCTAAACTGTCTGATTCAGGTTAGCCTAAATTATTTTTCCTCCCCTTTTCTGGGAATTTCAGGTTACACTGTAGTTAAAAATCTGTGGTTTTGGTTCATGTGGCTACTGTAAATGCAGGATGGGAAAAAGAGGGTACATGCATTTTTTTTTCTCCAGTAATTTTAGTCTTTTGAGGCCTGGTGAGGTATTAGAGGCATAGGGACATTTTTTCCGGAACACCTTTGAAAGAATGCCACCTCAGTAAATGAAATATGTGAAATATGAAGGGGATCTCATTTTGCTGTTGATGACAACATTCTATGATTCTATGATTTTATGACTCCTTGATAATAGTTGATGCTTCTCTTTTTTCCTCTAAAGAATTTCTGGATACTGTGCAATTGTTCTACAGTCCTTTTTTTGGTTAAGATTATTGAAAGGTTGTGATGTGGCCCTTCTCATCTCTTTGATCTAGGTCAGGAAATGTTGAAACTTGGCTAAAGTTTGGGAATTAAAGAAATTTTCTCCAAGTGATGGCTGAAGAACTGCTGTGTCTGCCTGGGGTGTCAGTGATTATGGAAGATCTGTGACTTATCTGAGATCTACTAGGATTGCATTTGAGTCATCTCACGTGAAGGTAGCGAGCAGCACTCCCCAGAAATGCTGTTGTAGACTCACATTCAGTCTTGTCTTCCTGTTCAATGCACATGCACATTAGGGTGGAAGGTAGGTACCTTGATTGTGGGGTTTACAGTATGCTAAAGACATCTCACTCCAAATCAGTGTTTGAATTGAAGATGCCAGTTCTGTCAAATGTCTTAAGCAGTGCCTGGATGAAACTGGAGCATGGGACAAGAGTTACCTGGCATGATTTTGTCATAACATATCACTTGTCTCAAGAAAACACCCAAACATTATGAATACGAGTAGAGGCTTGACATTTTTATTGATGCTTTTTGTAATGTAAATTTAGATATATTGATTAAAGAATTCAGCTTTGATCCAACATCTTTTGAATTCAATAGAAAGATTCCCAATGGTTTAAAAGACTTCCCACTGGTTTAAATAACTACCAAACCCTGTTTAAAATCCTACCTTATTGATTTCAGTTGCTGTTGCATAGTATCTTCTATATTGTTCAAAACTATATTTGAATGAAGAGATCCTTTATTAGAAGTTTTTCAGAATGGCAGTGTAATAATTTAATAATTTTCTGGTGGTTTTTTTTTTTTTTAAGAAGGGGGTAAAGGTTTAGAAAATTTTATAAACTTACAAGTAACGACTTAAGAAAGGGAAATGTTTTAATTTCTTACTTCACAGACTTAATTTACAGGAGCCGGATCATTGGATTTTCTACAACTGATGTCTGAAAGACATTGCATACACTTTTTACATATATACAAATATTTAGGCGTGCACAACTGCGTGTATGTATAGGTGTGTGCAAATGAAACTTTTAACTATATCAATCATTTAAGTGCATTTCCTCATAAAGTAAACTTACATGTAAATGATATTTTGATCCATGACATCATAATCTTTCATTTTATTCAATGCTATTCATATCTATTGGTGTAAACTCTGTTGAAATAAGCAGCATTCTTCCAAAGGTATATCAGAACAGCTATTATCAGGATGTGGCCCACTGATTTGAGTTTAATCTTATTTCCTTTCACATAACCCATCCAGCACTAAATATTTGCTGTCTTCCACTTTGCTAAATAGAAAAGTTGCTTTCAAAAACAAATCATGAGCACTGCATGAACACTTTGACTTTAAATCTCATTAAATACCCCATAGCCAAATAATAGAAAAAATGATGTTACTAATCTAAATACATAAATCATGTGTGCAAAAATTATTTCTCATGAAACATATTTGTCTTCATTTTTTTTCTCCTTTTTTTTCAAACCTACGTACATATACACACATCTATTACTGATGCAGGTAAGCTACAACTCTTTTTGAATGTGAAATTGAACTAGCAGCCTTTGATCTGAACTACAGGCTGATCTGAATTCAAGAAAAGGCTGCTGCTAAGCCACATTCCCATTCAATCCATTAAACCATTCACTTCCGTGCTCCTCATCACACTGACTCCTAATTTGACAATGACAAAGAGCTCCACGGTGATTTTAAATTTCATAATTTTAATCTGTCAAGTCTGACATTTAATTAGTGCCCTTCTAACCTGTGCCCGCTCACTTGAAGGTTACTGTTGGTTTTCCTTTAGAAATTTTTCCTCTGGAAGAGTGGATTAATAAATATGTACATAACTGGCAGGGATAAAGACAATACACACACAATGGTCTATTAGTTCCAAATCTAGACAGATGAGGTTAATAATATTTTAAAGTGCTGCTTTATTGTATTAAGAGTGATTAAGCCCTTGGCTCAACCCTGTATGAGTTGTTCATTGAAAACATAAAATATAAGGTCTATTAAGCAAAGTCTAGAGAGAATGGTTACCCAAACTACAGTAGTACTGTGTTCATAAGGCGTACTACAGGAGTGCATAATTTCTGAGATATAATTTCTTGACTTAACAAACACAATGGAACATGCTAGGCTCACTAAACAGACTAATTAGATTTTGATCACTAGTCAGTCTATGAGAACCTGTCTTATAGACTAAAATCTAGCGCAATTTAACACTCTGGTATTTCATTTGCTGGAGGACTGAATTCAAATGTAACTTAGGTCACTTGTTAAAAATGAGTGTGCTGTTCTTAGATCAGCCCCGCAAGGACATAAATCCCAATCACAAAAATATGCCACCGTTCGTTAGTGCTGGGAGAGTGGTCAGTCAACGTCCTCAGGGAACAAACCTCAGCTGAGCTTTCCAGCACCATACCTGACTGCAGTCAGTAATGTATGATGTTCATTATGTTGTCACTAAATATTGAACATCTAAAAGTGAAGGTAAGAATAAAAAATTACCCTTTCTCAAAACAGGCATTACAAGAAGAACACCTGTCAGAATACAGGGTTGTCATGAGCCTCTAACTTCTCAGCTTTTCTTCACTCTGTGCCACAGTGCATGCTTTTCAGAAAATAATGAGTCTACATAAATACTATTATTTTCTTTAGTAAAGAAGATACCACCATGATATAGTAGCCTAGCTGGCAACTCAGACTCCTTCAACTGCATTTTAATGTTACTGAGGCTTCTCCAGAAGACCCAGAAGAAGAAAAACATACTACAAAGCAATTGTATAAACACTAGACATCTCAAAACCAAATTGGATACAAGTTTATTTCCTACCACTTGCACCCAGATTCCTCTCTCAGAGTAGCTATGGTTAACTGTTGCTGAAGTTAACCAAGAGTTGCCAAATATGACTCTGAACAACCTTTAAAAAACCAAAATGACAAGAAAAATTATTCACCTTTGGCTTTTTTAATGTATTGGTTTTGGTGTACAGGCTGATATACACCAGTACCTCAGGATTAACCTCTCCCTCTGGATATTGTTCTTTCACTGCAGCAATTACAGGAAACATAACATTTCTGAAAAGTTTCTGTACACTTCCTGAATTTATCATTATTTAGTTAAACAGAAACAGAAATGTCTAATAAAAGCCAGTATATTATGCCTAAACATTTTCAGAGAAAATCTGGGGGAGATCAACTTTGAATTTGAAATAAAAGGATAACTGGTGTGCACTGCAGCACAAACATATATGACACAAGTCTGGAATTTGCTGCCATCCTTTCTTATTTTCTTCATCTTAGCTCACCAGTTCCTTTAACAACATTCCTGGCTTCTTCTAGGTGCCAGAATATATGCTGTTGCACTCCAGTGTAAATCTATGATTTTCTCTGGGTCTATCAATGCTGCTGTAGAATGAAAGAGTTAATTGGTTTTCACTAATGCCCTACTGCCCTGCAAGCTAAACACTAGAAAGAGATGAAGAAATGTTAGTAAAAATGGACCACAACCTCCTTACTATTAATTGCGGATTCCCTTTTCCTACTAGTCTTAGCAAGTTTTTCATGTCTTTATGGGACTTTCCTGAAGAACAAGATGGCAGTGGTGTATGACGTAGTGCGTTCTTCTCTGTTAATGCTGTCTTCTTCATCAGGATAAACCACTGAGACTCTTACATGCTTTTTGCATCTCAGCAGTAAAAGGGTGCTTTTCTATCATGCTCAGGGATTCAGGCTCAGCATGAATGAGGACTTTTTTTGTTTAGGAAGTGCTGAGAAGCATGATCAAGTTTTTGAATGGATTTATAACTGTTTCAGTTGAACTTTCATCAGAAAATCTTTCTCAGCTTCAAAAACTCTAGGTGCTTCCTCGCAATAGCTTTTAAAGGACCTTAAATCCTGCGCGCGAGAAGCAAGTTCAAATCTCTCTGAATCAGCACCTTACAACTTTTACTGGGAACTCTCCATCTCATTTCTTTGTTTGGGTATAGATTTTCAAATGCTTCTGCTTTCTGTCCTGTTGTGGAAAAGGAGCATTTTTTAAGTCCTTAAAAGTTTCACTGGATAGGTATTTTACACAGAGCTCTTGTGGCATCTCTTTCTCAATTTTTTTTTTCCCCCGGAATTTCAAGTTTTCTAAATTAGGGCAGTATTTTAAGGGAACAGTTCATCTGTGCTTACTGTTCCCAGATGTGACAGCTTATAAGAACAAATCTATGCTTCTGGTGTCCAAGTTAGGAGTTATTCATTTTGTCTGCAACCAAAATATGTCTTTAAGTCAGGTAAGCCTCCTTTCTATCTCCATTTCTGCTGTAACAACTGTAGTAACTTATTATGTGAGCTGGTATGACCAATTATATAACATTATTAATGGAACACTGTTTAATATAATATGGCATAGGGATGGATTTGTTCCCAAAAATTGTGGCACATAGGCTATTACAAAGATCTTAATGTGTCCTTTACAGTTAGGGCTGAGAGAACACACACACATCTACTAAATTATTTGTGACAAATGACTGTCATGAAATGGTGATAGCAATGACTAAAAATGGAG
Source organism: Tringa tobata (assembly GCA_033628505.1). Classification (NCBI taxonomy): domain Eukaryota; kingdom Metazoa; phylum Chordata; class Aves; order Charadriiformes; family Scolopacidae; genus Tringa; species Tringa tobata. Next base: position 3,788,088 of record JAHREE010000480.1, read on the forward strand.
ACCAATGCATTCAAATAAATTCACATGGTATATGTACATTTTTGTATGTGACAAAGCACAATGAAGACTACAGTTATTTTCACACCATTGGCCAGACACCAGTTTAACTGAATGCTTGTGAATAATAGAAGAGTGGCGACTATTTGCTTGCATGACTTTCATGTGAACAAAGATATTCCTGCTCAGCACATGAGTCCTGACTACTCACTTCCATGTAGTATTATATGAAATGCTGGGATGCCTATCCTGGGTGCTCACCAGGTGTACTGGGGGAGATGGTCCTCACTGGACTCATTTTTTAAAAGAACCAGAGATTTTAGGTTTGTATTCAAAGTGGTTTAGACTCTGAGAGCAGGCAAACCTGTCACAGACCTAGCCAGGTTTTGAGATGGTGGGACTCTTGTTAAAAAATTGGAGGTGGGGTCCACAGGCCTTCCTACTTGCCTTCTGCCCCACAATTTTAACCCAACTGCTACCAACACATTTCCAAGAGCAGATAGAGTTGAGGTCTTGGGGATATATCCCAGAGTCTTTTATCTAGGGCATTGTTTTAAGGGGCAAAGAATGAATGAATTAAAGACATGAATGCATGAATCTGCTTAGCTGAGAAGGCAATTAGAGCTGAGTCTCCCACGTAAGCAGCTTCTAGCTTACTTCAGAATAGAAAAAAAAAAAGAAAGACCTTTTCATTCTGCTGTCAGATAATAATGGCAGGTGCTTATTCTTGAAAGAGGATCCTGGAGTTGGGATTTTAGTAGAGAAACCTTTTTCTAATTCCTGCTTCAGAACAGGATCTCTGAAGAGTGGTGGAAATTCAATTGCCTTTCCCGGCTTATTGACTGGCTCCTGCTTTCTCCCTGCTTCAGTGTCTGGAGTTTTCCAGTCACAGAATCACAGAACCATGGAATGGTTAGAGTTGGAAGGGACCTTAGAGATCATCAAGTTCCAACCCCCTGCCATGGGCAGGGACACCTCCCACTAGAGCAGGTTGCTCAGAGCCCCATCCAGCCTGGCCTTGGACACTTCCAGGGATGGGGCATCCACAACTTCCCTGGGCAACCTGTTCCAGTGCTTCACCACCCTCATAGTAAAGAATTTCTTCCTAATATCTAATCTAAATCTCCCCTTTACATAGTCATCAAGCACTATGCTCTACTTAGAGCTGAATTTTGGCTATCTTTCCTGGTGTCACATGAGCAGGTGTAGGTGGATGGGCAGTAATAAAAAGCAACATTCTGGACCATTTCAGTCATACAGGATACATTGATTTATTGGCAGGTTAAATGAAGTGGAGTAGCAAAACAATACAGATTATGTACAGGAAGAGTGATGTCTTGCTCATGACCTCTCTGTCCTGGCTTTCAGCTGCAAGGCTGATTTCTGTCCCTTGCTCAGAGATTTGTGCCATCTAGCTTCTCCTCAGCCTCTTGGTCTGCTTGGTTTTTGCTTACTAATTTCAGTAGTCTTAGTATCCAGTTGACTATATTTATGTGTCTCCTTGCCATGGGAGAAGCCAAGAAACGTTAGCTTCTGCTTACTTTATAATTTTTTTTCCTGAGAAGTTTTGAATCTATCATCCTTTGTTCATTGTAACATCACCAGGGCTTTTGTTTTATCTTGTCTCACTTCTGTTTGTTTTACAGTGTTCCATCTGCGATCATTAAGGACCTGATTAAATTTACATCCCTTTATATTGCTACTGAAGGGTAAGAAAGACAAAGCAGAGCACAATATGCAACCTGATCACTTACATAAAATAAATGTACACATACAAAATGGTGTTTCTCTGAAGTAACCGTGGCCGTATGGCAGTCTGTGCATATCACTGTGGAGAACTGTTACTTGTTCAGAGACAGCTGGGAAAAATAATACAATTGATGATGGGTACATTCTATTTAGTATAGCATGGATAACTAGCTGCTCATTGATCCTTGCGTATTTTTTTTTCTTCTTTTTTCTTTTGTCTACAGACTACACTTTAATGCAAAGGAAAGCTTTACACAAACTCACTTGGAAACCTGGGCATTGTTTAGTTTGGTGGTTCCAAATCTGTGCTACGTGGACTATGTCTGTGAGATGTCAGCATATAGTTCACAAAATGCCTCAGAAAACTCATTTAAAAAGCACAGATATAAATTCCCACATACAATCTAGGCTACAAACAAAAGAAAAGCAGATTAAAGCAATAATGAGACTCTAAATTTAGCATAATCTTTTTTTGTCCATGGAAGAGTAGCAGTGTGATAACATTGCACAAGACATCCTGTGGATGTCTTCCAACATGATCATGTTGGCTTTTGCTCTTCTAAGACTATTTGCATGGAAAGCTATCTACATGTTTCCTCTGGAACAGAAAAGAAAGAGTACTTAAATCAGGAACTGAAATTAGATCATTTCAGAGTCATCCTGAGGCTGACATTCATATGTATGTAAGAAGCTAAAATCCAAATGAAATACCATGTCCCTGTTGCCAACCTTTAGTCTGTACTGTGTCCTAATGAACACATTATATAAGCAAACACTGTAAGAATTTTCAAGTTTCAGAATTACTGCGGTCCATTAAAAGCTGTCACAAAAATAAATACATTAAATTTCTTATAAAAATTCACAACTTCGTTTTCCTCAATGTAAAAGCTTTTCAGTGCCATCATCATACTGCAGAAATGTCACTTAAATGGGTAATTAATTCTCCTCGTATTTGACTTTTTCCTTCTAAGTTATCCAGTGGTTACTTGACTGAAAAATAAATAGACGGAAAGATGTTGAATCCACAAAGTTGAGCAGAGGTTCAGACAGCATTGCTCACACGATTAAGAATGTTTCCTACAGTCAGTCTTTATGATTTCATAGAAAGAGGAATACATACTTCCCTCAGGCTTGTCTGGATTTGATAGGGATACTTTCTCGCTTATGCTTTCCCTGGCTCACCATTTTCCTGGGTTTGTCTCAAATATTCTGAATATGCAGAATGTCTAACGCATACACAGTGTACTCCAACTACCTTTTTAATGTAGATGGAAAACCTCAGAAACATTTTTAAAGTTAGTTTTACCTCTTTCTATTAGCTGTTTTAACCAGACTCTTTCCTGTTACATCATTTTAGTTTCAGAGTTTAAAAAGAATTGGAATTCTGGTTTAAATATGTAAACAAATTTATTCTATATGAGTCAGCTAGATTTCAAAATATTATTTTCAGCTTAATTAAGCTCGAAGAATCACTGTAGGAACTGAAGAGTCATTGAAGATTTTTTTTTAACAGTCTTTTAAAAATTGGTTTTATATTTCTGAACTTGATAAGCTTAAAATGGTTGCATAAATATTTCTGTGCTATTATGAATATTTTTACAATTATTATGAAGCTTTTTTCCTCAAAAGACTTAAGAACCAGCTGCAGCACCATACAGGACCTTGTTTTACTGTACCAAAGACACACCATTACTGAAATTACAAAGATATTAGGCAAACATGTGAAGATTTGTACAAGGTTATACAAGATTTGCAACTAGGAGTTTCAAAGAGAAGCTGCTAATTTCAATTTTTTAAGATACAGCCATGATTTGCATTCTTTCATGGGAACGTCAGCTAGACAAAAGCAACCAACATCTTCTGTAGAATATTGTCCACTCTTTATATTTTTCCTTGAAATCTTTGGTCTATGACTACAAAAAGTGTTTTCAGTAATAATTTTGTAAATACTGAAGCTGAGGATTTTCTGAGGAATGAAAGGAAGAAAGCTGTCTTTTAAGACATGGTTTATGGCTCTGATAATACATCCATGCTTACCTCTTTACTTCTAAACAGAACATCCTTTCATTCTTTCAAAATTAGACCTCAGTAAACCAGGAATATCTTACAAAGTTCCTTTCCTGAAATAAAGATCATAAGTACACCACATGGGTTTCTTGTACAAGGGCCCTTATTCTTTGAGAATAAAGTCCTGTTGGCTGTCTAGGCCTCAAGTGTGTGGCTCCCTGCTCTACAATACACCATATGAAGGATATTTACAACTTGCAGCTGAAGGCTCCTATCTAATACTGTAAAAGAACAACATAAATATTAATGCATACATTTATTTTCTAAAATAAAATAGAAAAACAACTTAAAATGCAAATGTTAAAAGCAGCCTTTTAGGCTCTGTAAAAATGTAGGTAGCTATTTTGTGGATAAGGGTGCAATCTTCTTGGGATCTTCTTTGGGGTCTGAATGCATTTTTGGGTAACAGACCTCAGAAACATCCACATTTTCTTTAATTAACAAAAACATTTAATTAATTACAACAAGCAATCAACTTCTTCCCTCTCAGATCAAAAAGACAAAAGCACCACAAGCATATGTTATCACTACGTCCTCTTCATCGTGTATCATATGCAAAGGAAAAAATATTTGCTTTTCTGGATTCTGCAAAAATGTAGCCTGTAAAGACTTGCCGTTACAAGTTATGATAACTCTAGAAACACTATTCTGATATCAATAATCGAGTTTTCTTTTCACAAAGTTTTCCTATATTCAAAGGTATTCATGATTTTGAAGAAAAAATTATAGAATGTGTGCCATATATTTTTGTTCTCTAGCCATATTTCAGGCAATCAAATCAAATGTTAGAGGTGCCTGGATCCTTTGGAAGTCTGTATTTATGCAGCCAAACCCTTGTTGGTACTTTCCATAATTATAATTAGGCTGCAAATGGAAAAACATACTGTGTAGTTGAAAATATTGTATATGGCTCTTACATCTTTCTTGAAATAAAAATATTTTACAGCTTTCTAAATTTTTTTTCATCTGAGAATGCATTCAAATATGAAAACCCAACAAATCTGCAGTTCTTCTTTACTCAGGGTATCTCTGTCTTTTTTGTCTTTTTCCACATGTTCCCTAGGAGAGTGATGAGCCCCAGTGATTTGCTGAGGCACCGCTTCTGTCTATTCATGTTAGGTCATCCAGTTGGGGAAAAGAAACAACAATATCTTTCTAATTATCATTGTGGCATCCAAGAGTGTAAGTAGGTGAATGATTACAAACATCAAAACATGATTTGAGAATAATGAATTCCCTAAATGAGCATATGCAGCAAAGTAGTTGCAAAAAAAAAAAAAAAAGTGCTGCAATTTGTTTGCACAAGTGTGTCAAACAGCTCTGAATTGCAAACAAGTACATAAGAATCTTTCAGCTTTTGGACAATTTTTATGAAAAAAAAAAAAAAGAGTTGCAGTGACATAGAAAAATTACGAAATGTTTGTCCTTTGTGCTTTGTATGTTTGGTCCCACTCAGAAACTGATGTGTCTGTTGAGTTTTGCTTTCGGAGTTTGTCCTGGTTTTAATTCTCTGGAGGATGAAGTGTTTCTAGGAGCCCTTATTAGACATTAGGATACAGTATTGACATCTGATAGGACTGTAAATGGCTATGAAACAGCACTGCTCTGAGATGCTTAATCTTTCTCCCAAGGGATGTGGCTCCCTTCACTTTCGTAATCAGTGAGGAACAGGACCCAAAGCAGTGACTCAAATCATCAAATCAATCTCTGTGTTGTTTCACATACAGCATACAGTATTGTCTCCTCCCAAGGCAAGATGATTCCTTCTCCTGATCCGTCTGGGCAGCTCCAGTTAATGCTTCCTCTCTCCTTCTTGGCTTGTTCAGTCTTCTGCTTGGCCAAGCTTTTTTTTCCTTGCAGAGCAACCGGGCGATCCCAAAGGAAGCACTGCACAAAGCCCAAAATTTGTTTCACCTAACATTAGCAACCCAAAACTTAAGCAACTAGGACTGCATCTAGTTTGTGTGTGGGCAGCAGAAAAGGAGAGCAGAGTCCAGAGGACAATTCATTGCACTCTAAGATACATAGAGACATGGTTTAGTGATGTTTTTTATCAGAGTTATGTTGATGTTTGGACTAGATGATCTTAAAGGTCCCTTCCAACCTAGACAATTCTATGATTCTATGATTCTGTATCTCAGATGGACAGTGTGAACTGGTCTCTGAGGTTGCTTGCCTTTTTTGGTCACTGTAAAACAGGCCCAGATA
>JAHREE010000480.1:3794346-3840029 GCA_033628505.1 Tringa tobata
CTGGGCAACCTGTTCCAGTGCTTCACCACCCTCAGAGTAAAGAATTTCTTCCTAATACCTAATCTAAATCTCCCCTCTTTCAGTTTGAAACCATTACCCTTTGTGCTGTCACTACACTGCCTGACAAAGAGCTCCTCTCCAGCTCTCCTGTAAGCCCCCTTCAGGTACTGAAAGGCCACTCTAAGGCCTCTTTGGAGCCTTCTCTTCTCCAGACTGAACAACCCAACTCTCTCAGCCTGTCTTCATAGGAGAGGTGCTCCAACCCTCTAATCATCTTCATGGCCCTCCACTGGTCTTGTTCCAATAGGTCCATGCCCTTCCTGTGCTGAGGACTCCACAGCTGGACACAATACTCCAGGTGGGGTCTCATGAGAGCAGAATAGAGGGGCAAAATCACCTCCCTTGACCTGCTGGTCACACTTCTTTTGATGCAGTCCAGGATGCAGCTGGCTTTTTGGGCTACCAGCGTGCACTGCTGGCTCATGTCAAGCTTCTTATCCACGAGCACTCCCAAGTCCTCAGGTCTGCTCTCCAGCCATTCTCTGCCCAACCTGTATTTGTGCCTGGGATTACCATGTCCCAGGTGTAGGACCCTGCACTTGGCTTGGTTGAACTTCATGAAGAGCGGTCCATCCATCAAATACATCTCTGTCCAGTCTAGAGACCAGGATGTCATGCAGGACAGTATCAAATGCTTTGCATAAGTCCAGGTAGAAATCAAGGCACTGAGCAGTATTTTGGACTGCGTTTCAAGAGCAGAAAGAACATTGCTGCATGGAGTGCGGACACTGGGCTCCAGAGGCACGAGCAGCCCCTTGCACAGGGCTGTAACACTGCTTTATGAGATATGCTGACTGACATTGCTGTCTCAGACCACTGTGCCTTTATTAGTTGCCCTTTGCAACGTTAATCTTTTTTCACTTGTAGAGAGAGAAATAACACATACTTTTTCCAAGGTTTACGTCTCCATCCCTGTTATCTTGCAGCAACAAAATCAGGAAAAAACAGCTTTTCAGTGGACTACAGTCTTGAAACTCTTTTTTTGGTGATTTGCTTCTTGCATGGGTATATATGGTTCTCCAGACAGTTCATTGGTTAATCTTGCTGTGTTTACATGTATGTATGTGTATCTTCTCTGCAGAGCAGTGATTAACTTTCTTGTAGAGAATCATATTTATCAATAACAGATACACTTGAAACACATCAGTGGAAAGTAGCTTCAGTGTTAGCAATGGCATTTGAAGCAATGTTTAAGGTGGTAGGAGAGTATGATAAAATTCTCTGGCTTTTTTTTCTACTAAAGACACAAGTTTGCACTTTGATTAAGATTTTTGCATTTGGAAATTTCCTGTGAAGAGAATGAAAAAAGAAAATTTTATTCTGTTGTTTCCTGACTGGGGGTTTTCAGATAGCTAAGTAGCATGTGTTTTTCCTGTGGGCAAGTCCATACATCCAACTCTGCCCAAGAGATCTTTATTTGGGCGTGGAAGATTTTCTCGAAGATGAGAACATCATATCAAAGATTTTGCATTTCTTATAGCAATTAATTAATTCCAAAGATATACAAAATATAAATATTTATGTCAGATAATAAATTTTATGCATCGACTACACTTTCTGATTTGCAAGCATGGTTTTCATTTGTCCACTATATATACCTGTAAATATCATGCAGCTACCTATAAAAGACAAATTAAATGAATGTGCTATTGAAATCACTTCATAGATAACTCTGCTTGATTTAAATCTGTGATCATGCTTTTTTAAGTTCTTCAAACCTATTGCAGTTGTGTGAACCTGGCCAACGAGTAAACGCCCACCCACCTGCTCACTCTCTCCCTCATGGTAGGGTGGGGGAGAGAATTGGAAAAGTGAGAAAACTCATTGGTTGAGATAAATGTAGTTTAATAAGTGAAACAAAGCTGCATGTACAGCAGAGCAAAATAAGGAATCTGTTCACTCCTTCCCATCAGAAGGCAGATGTTTAGTCACTTTTTGAAAACAGGGCCTCCACATGTGTAACAGTTACTTGGGAAGACAAACGCCATAACCACAAACTTCCTTGCTTCCTCCTCATTTCCCTGAGCCTTTATTGTTGAGCATGATGTCACATGGTATGGAATATCCCTTTGGTCACTTTGAGTCAGCTGTCCTGGCTGTGTTCCCTCCCAACCTGTTGCCCACCCCCAGCCTGCTTCTGGAACAGGGAGCATGGGAAAAAGAGAAAACTCCAATCCTATGCAAGCACTGTTCCACAATGGAATGTTGCGAACACTGTTTTAGTCACAAATCCAAAATACAGCACCATACAGACTGCTATGAAGAAAAATAACTCCAACCCAGCTAGAACCTATTTAGCACATCATATAAAGAGTCTTTTTTCAGGATATTAAGTGATGGTGGCTGATATACTAGGTCTGTCTAGACTAGGTCTGTCTCTCCTTCTCTTACCAAGAAAATTGCACACAGATTTTTTGGTTTTAAGTTCTTTTTATTTTTAACAAGTGTGTTTGGTTTTCCATGCCCTGGTGAAATAACTTGCTTTTGGAAATGAAAGAGGTGCGAGTCTGGTGATTCTTTTATCTTTTGGCAGTGACATTGATAGTACTGGATTGGCAGCTCCCATGAAACCTCCACAAAATCACTTAATATCTATGCTACGGGAGGGTCTTGATGCTAAGGGACAGAGTCCCAAAGGTACCTTACAGGTGTCCTAAGTCTGCACCTCTACAGCCTTCCTTAAAACACATCCTGAAGGAAGCTTGAAAATGAGGTGATTGGCTGACAGAATGTCAGCATAAAGGAAAAGATAAGCTAAGAGAGGATGTAATGCCCTTCCCTCCTCCTCCTCCCTGCAAAGAGTCTGGCATCTTTGCCCTCCCTTAGGGAGGCATTGGCAATCAGCTCCAATAATGAAGGAAGCACTGGCAATCAGTTCCAATAATGGTTCCATTATTAATGGGTATGTTTTCTTCCTACAATATGTTTCTTCCTTGATTCTGTCTGTAAGAGTCTTATTCTCCTTACCCCTTTGGCTAGCATTAATTTGTTCAGCTTTTTTTTTTTTGCTTCTCTTTCTTTTCCCTCCAAACCTTAATTAATTCTGTATATTCCTGTTTAATAATACTTACCTACCTCAGAGGGACATTTTGAAGTTAATTAATTATTGTACAGGTATTTTTTTCAGTTGCATCTTTGAGCAATCTCTCTTTGCAGCTATTCTGGCAACTTCTTGTTCTTTCCATTCTTCTTTTGTAGGCCTTGCAAACTCTTGTGCCTCAGTGAAGATAATTAAAATTTCTCTGCTCTTCCTCCACATTGAGGAACTCTTCTTTGCGTTAAGGTCTGCTCGCTCTGGGTTGGACTGAAAGGGAACCTTCATTATTCCTGCTTATTTGCTTTCCCACATATTGAGTTTCAGAGGCATGGTCCCTCTCCTCAGCTACTGAAGAAGTGCTGTTCTGACCTGGTAGGAGGATCCCCAAGGCTGGGCTGCCCTGGGAGATGGTACCTAAGCTGCGAAGAAACACACAAACCAGAGGGGGATGGAGACACCCTTGTTAACTTATTCAGTGCTTGTGAAGTGGTGATTTTAACCAGATGAAACACACTTAAGGTGCTGCCTTTCCATTCTCATGGACAGCCGAGGGTTGTGCAGCACCCTCAGCCCTCCCCTCCACAGATTTCTCTGCCTCTCGACAGCCACTGAAACCACTTCCTGTGGTTTCATCCTGTAAGATCCTGATCACCATCCTGTAAAACTTTTTCTATATATTCATATGCCATTTTCGCCTTCACAGAGATTATTTTGTCACATCTGCATATACCATGACCCCACCATCCCTCGCCCTCAAGATGAACCTGTAGGCAGTTTTGTAATGGAATAAAATTTGTCACTGTAGAGAAAGAGGATGGCTGAAGCATTTCAAAATGTTCCCAACCTACCCCCTCCAGTTGTCCAATTACCTTAGCAGGAGTTTAATGACAAGGGTGTTGGAGACTTGTGATAATTAGGGATGGGGGGACTGTGACAGAGAAAGGAAAAGACCACTAATCTAAGACTTTTTATGAAACTCCTAGTGAAACAACTTCTTACAACGATTAAAAACTTCTACTGACATTTATTTTTAAAATATTAGCTAATTCTACACCTCCAGTTTTCTTTGATCTAAGACATCAAACTTCCATAGAACCACCCCAGCAGAAGGGGCCATAACTCCTCTAGCTGATTATATTCAAGGAAAAGAGAAAGGAGGAGGAAATCTCATCTAAAGGCTGTGAGTGACTTTAATAAAAGCAGAATATTTTTTTTGTAGGAAGCATTGCTTTTTCTTTATTTTTCAGATTGAACTGCATTTTGAAAGCCAGCACTCCCTGCTTGTTCATCACTGCAACAGCTACTCTACCTTGGGTTTATCTCTTGATGCATCGTGAGGTCAGGTGGTTTAGGGACACAGACTCAGACAAGAATTGGAAGCAAACTACATTGCTACTCAACAAAAAATCCTGGTTCTCACGTTAGCCCGGTGATTTTGAGAAATTTGGAACGTGTACGACAAGCCACATTTCTGAAATCATGACAGATTGTAAAAACAATAAATTCTAACTTATGTTTGAAGCCAAATACAATTTTTTTTGGCATGCAGTGTATTCTGAATATTCTATATGCTTTCCATAGACCTTATCGCCATTTGAAATCAAAAAGAGAAGTACAATGTAAATCCAAAGACTGAATTTTGCTTTTGATAATAAAATAAATAATTTTCTCTAAAAAGATGTGGCATTCAGATTAGCAAGAGTCTTTATAACATGGAGATGAGACACCTTGAAGCCTGTTTTGATTTTCTGTAGGTATCCTTCCCAAGCCAAGGATGGGGGAAGTAAAGGAAGGTTCAAAAGCATCTTTGTGATGTGATTGAAATCAATGGCCAAACACCCTCTGATTTGACCTCCCACATCAGTTGATATGTAAATTCTCTGAACCAGATCCCATGTCACAACAGAGTCAATCTGTTTTGCAACAGCTATTCTGTGGAGTTACTAAATGTTCATAGCCATAAACCAAATTGGTAAGAAAGAATGGAGAAATATATTAATGCATGCTAAAGTTATTAAACCTCCCTTTCCCATTCCTCCCAGTGCTGTGAGAAGCATGTGCTTTGGCAGGTCTACTACTTCTTAAAAGACATCTACTAAAGCAATAATTAAACAATAAGACTAGCTGGCACATTTAAAATTCCCCAAGAGTTGTTACAGAGTACTCCCAACTCTGAAGTTGCCATCAAGGAAGATTTTTATTGTAGTCGTCATCCATGCAACATGAGTTTCAATAGGGCTTTTTGTTTCTTCAGTGCTATCCTGAAAGGTTCCAGATACCCCCTTCAACTGTTGCCCAGAGCTGGACTAAACCTCTGTCCTCAATCCAGCACTCACCACTGTGGCTCAATAAATGCAGTACTTGGAATAACTTGAAGGAAAAAAAAAAGAAATGGATATTGACAGAAAATAATTTACCATCTACATAGACAGAATATTTCAATTGCAGATTTACTGCTAATCAACCTTCTCTCCTCTTCTGTTGGACTTTGGTATCATTCTTTCTCACGGTTTTGCTTCAGTTCTCCATGCACCCCGCTTTTATTAAGAAAAAAAATGATCAAGGATCTTAATGCAATACTGCCTACAATATTTTCACTGTGTTACTATTCAGCTTCTTTCACACGTAAAACAATTTTTAAAATTGCTAAAAGTAGTGACTTTTCCCTGCTTCATTTAGAATGTAGCAAAATTACATTAAAAGATGAAACCATGTGGACGACTTATTAAACTCCCCCACATTTGTGTAATTTAGACATTACATAATGTATGAAGGAGCACATCTCATATATACATATTTCAACAATAAACATTAATAACGTGTTAATATCTTTATTTCTATGCTCTGCCTTTAATCTACCAAAGGAAGCTGGAAGCAAAGTTCATATCACAGTTATTTTCATTAAAGCTACCCCATTTAAAGAAATGCCTAAGCTTTCTTAAGTGGGTTATGAATATTTTACCTTTCAGCATACACATAAATATACAAATATATGTATTTCATATACCTGCGACTTAACAAATGTTCTCCATCTGGACAAGAAGATATTTCCAGGACATTTGGACTCATTATGATGAATGGAGCCATTACCAGAAGATCAGGTACAGGGTCATAGAAAACAATGGACAAAGTTGGTAGGAGACTGATTTGAATTCCGCAGAGATGGATATAATAGCTGTTTTCTCAGTTACAGTTATATTTTTTGCTTACACATTCTATACTTCTACAGTTATTATTGCAGCTATAGTCTATATTTTAGAAAGTAAAACAATGCTATGACTGCTGATAATAGAATTTGATGTTTATATTGCAATGAAGCCTAGAGACTATTCCACTTTGCCCTTGCAATAAGCACTGGGCAAGTGCAAAAATGTCTATGGACTGGAGATAACTGGGATGTACCCAGCTTTGTTATCTGAATCCTTCTGAAATCACATCTTGTTTTCCTGAATGCAAAATATAATTTAAAAAGAAAAAAAAAAGGTCCAAAACCCCGTGAGCCAGAGGTAAGGAGAGCAGAGAGTTTGTATTCCTGGTGTCAGGGAGTGGGACTGCACATTTGGTTACCTACATGAGAATCCCACTGCTGCTGAATGAAGTGGTATACCACTGGCAAGAGTTTATTCCCAAATGAGCAAAACCGATAACGAGGGAAGGTGAAAGCAATGACTGCTCTCATATACTTAGAAGAAAGAATTTGGAGTCCTTTTATATATGGATGCAAAGGCAGTGTGAAAGCAGAAGCTCTGCCCTAAGAGGCCCAGAGTAATCACTGAGATGATGGGGAAAGAAGCTGGTCAAAGTTATTGGTACACAAGGCCACTGGCTAAAGCAACTTCCATCACTGGATATTTTTGAGAACAGGCTAGCAAAGTACCTGTTAAGTGTATTTTACATATTGTTGATCCTATTTTGGAGCAGAGAAATGGCCTATGTTCTTCTAACCCTATTACAACACTATTTGACAGTGTATTTAAAGGGTGACTCATAATCCTTGGACCAAGTTGTTAAAGCATGGCAAGATCATGCTGATCAAGATACAATAGGTAAGTAGCAGAAAATGCATTCCTAGCATCCACAGAATGTGAGGCATGAGATCTAGTGGTTATTCTGGGACTGATGGACCACTGGTGGGCGGCTGTCAGGATTCTTGGCAGGGCAATGCAACACAGCTTGTTTTAATTACCCACTTGGGTTAATTAACCACCTGTGAGACAGGATCTGCCTGCAGGGGCTGGTCTCTCTCCACTGACTTGGAGGAAGATCCCTTCCAAACTCAACCATTCTGTGAAGCTACACCTCCTTTACCTTAGAAGGGCAGTGACGCTGAGGGGCAGTGGTAGTGTGGGCACAGACTAGGTGTCAGGTACTGACACTAGGCTGAAAGACACCTGCAAAGAGCTCTTTCATTGCTACCATCCTCAGTACACCAACTGACCATAGAGGCTGGAGTGCTGTCTGTGACCTCAGCCAGCTGTCTTGAATCAGTGATGCCTGTCTGCTTCTCCATGGGGAGAGATGTGTCAGCCCTGCCAGGGGAAGGATGCCCGCCTCCCTGGTCCTGTCATCCACCCCAGGCCTGGTGAGGCCTGAAGCACGCTGCTCTGCACCCAGGCAGGAGTCCCTGAGTTGCCACGTCATTGTGTCCACATTGACGTATGATTAAGGGCAACAGAGAAGGAACTAACCTAAGAGGTAGTCTTAGATCTCACAGAGTTTACTGTGCGTCCACAGCTGGGAGTAGTGGAGGGCTGGGTACTGAGAAAAGCTCCACATTTTGCCTACAGAATTGCAGTATCTGGCTAAGCACGTCGATCTGATCAGTTCTCCTACTTTCTCGGGTGTATGTCTGGAAAATACCCACCAGTAGAAACGGTAGTAACAAGCAAATAATGACATGACATGCATTTAAAATCAGTGTTGGTACTGTCAGGAAACCAACTTGCTTAAGGAACAGATCATACCAGCTGGAAGACAGCAACAGTTGTTCCCCTCATGGCAGAGTTAGAAGCGAATGCTATATAAACGGACAATAAATATTTAAAAGAAATCATCAAGATTTCCTTGCATGACTGAAAGTATCCCAGATCCACAGAGAGGAAAGAACATATAAAAGTTTATCTTAAGGATTGGATTAGTGAACATCAGAATCTCTATGAAGACCAATCAAAAATTCCAGAAATCAACATTTTTCTAATCAGTTAAGTGTAGAATCATTATAGATAACAGCATCTGGCTCAAACTACTATGGTGTGATATTCTACTATAACTACTAACTCTAACTACTATGGTGTGATATTCTTTAGCAATTGTATCATAACAAAATCAAGGTTAAATATGAAACCCCAACAATTAAGTGAATTCAGTTAGATAAGTATCAGTCATTCTAGATACTGCTACAAGCTATAGACTGGGAATAAAGGAGAATGATGTTTTCAAATTCAAGGTCACATTCAAACTGTGGATTTGAAGGAATTGTTTCTGCCAGGCAGACCTGTATTAATATGGCAACCAGACCATAGTGGGCTTTATGGATAAATATGGCTAAATGAATGCTAAAAAGTAATTTAATTTTATTTTAGCAGAGAGAGTCTCAACAAAATATCTGACTGCAGGTTTTTACATTCAGAAGCTTAACCTTAGCTGCTCTAGTTATGTTCTGAATTACGCACTTTTAAAAATGTTTATATAAAAGTGATGCCCACATTAAAGATGTTGATTAAAAATAAATATTTGAAAATTATTTTAAAAGTATCTAATACTACAGTAGAGGTTTTGAGGTAAAAGAGACCTATCAGCATGAATCATTACCACCGAAAAAGTTAAGTCTCAGGACCAAGAACTCACAAAGCACCCAGCACAGAAAAGAACAGAAAGGTGAGAACCTGGAATATAACCACATTTTGTAGGATGCATGGAAGTCTATTCAAAGGTCTGTCTTAAGCACATGATTTTTTTAGGATAGTCATGTGCATCAGGCACTGACAAACTTTTTAATGATAGAGTCTTTTTATTCTCCAAGGGACCTCAATCTGCTCCACTAATCATGACATATAGAAAAGCAGAAAAACACATTGTTCAGAGCTGCTTATTAGCAGCATCTGTTTGTAAAATTTAAATTGAGGAGAAGCAGGGTTTTTGAAGTTGGAACCTTATTTCAGTTTTTGAAATTTTGAACGATATAAGAATTTGCAAGTCAAAACTCCTTAATAATATTGGACCAAACTGAATGTAACCATAGATTCTGCAAGAAGCAATTTTCAAACCATTGGGAAAGTCTTGCAATATTTTACACTGAATGTTAAGATTGTTTTTAAATTTGCAGATAGCTCTGTTGATTGGCCTGTGGTCCTTAAGGTACAGTGTCAGTTTAGCTCACGTTCTTCTACCTTTTACATCTTTTTCTGGAAGAGTGAATGTGGTGTCTTGAATACCCAATGCTATGACTGCTTCAGAAATTGTGAGAATAAGGTTAGAAATATGTAATTTTTATCTAAATTAACATTGAAAAGTGTGAGGCAGATCAAATAATTAACTGATTTATCCTCCATATTTAGTAAATATCTCATTGCATATTTATTGAGAATAGCAACAGCTGTAGCTCTGAACCTGTGCTTCTGAATCTCAAAAAAAAGGGGGTGATCATACCTAAAATTTGGGTATAATTTTAAAAAATTGTTTCCTAAATAACTTACAGGGTATAATGGAAATTTGAGATTTCAGATGCTGTTTTTTGAGAGGGAAAAATTAAATGTTTTGTAGTCATCAGATTATCTCAAGTCTGTAATCCAAAACACTGAAAACACAGGGTAATACTCTGTAGCTTCTAATATTGAATGATAGGACATAGGCACATAAAACCTGACCACTCCTGATTTGCACGGGGTGAAAATCACTGCGAAAAAAACTACAGGACTGCCCTCTGAAACCTGGCATCTGAACATTTCTTGCATTAGGAAATCTTGACTTCCACATCACTCTGCCAGCAAACATTGCCATTTGATTTTCCTACACAGAAAAGAGGGCAAGTTTGATCCTGCCCAAACGCATGTGTTAGATCCTGCCTGCAGTCCAGAGCTGGATAGAGGAGTCATTCCCAACCCATCTCTCTGAGAGCCTGACACCCACTTCACTGGTCCTTCCTGGAGGCTGATCCTCCTTCCTGGTCCTTGAACTCCCTTGACTTTCAGGCTTTCATCTTGTCCTGAGTCACTGAATCAAATAAATACAAGATGAAGGAGTAAATAAGTTAATACAAGAGGAAATCTTAGGATGGCTATTTATTGCTGTCTTAAGACACTCATGTCACCATGTGGGTCAAGGGAAGTGCACACAGAGGACCATTCAAGGATAAGCACTGGCAGTATGGCACAGAGCCTGCTTCATCCCTGCAGTGGTGCTGCACCAAAGCTTTCGCTCCAGGATGCTGGGAGATGGTGTGTAATGTGCTGGTACAACCCAGATGCTTGTGTCATGTCACAGGAGGGACAAATGTCAATCTCTTCAGCAGTCTAGGGGGACTTCTGGACAGGACGACAAAGTGCTTGGCTGCTGGTATTGTCCCAGTGGCACTCAGCTTTGTATCTTAGCTGTTACAGCAGCCCCGCTGTTACACAGCTGTTAAGCCTTTGAGGACAGCACAGGGGAATGAAGAGCAGCTGTCAGCCAGAACATGGCCAGGCTATCCTGGGGCACCTCAAAAACTGCTTGAGACATTGCCTCCAACTCCCATTACCCTGTCAGTACCATCCAAAATCTCAAGGTCCTGCTGAGTGCTTTTTAGATTTGAACAACTGAGGAGTTCCAATGTCCAGGAACGCATCTCCCCATCTCCCCATCTCCTCTCACACGGGACTTTGACTTTTCCTTTCAGACAAGGATTTAGCTGCAGCGTGTGTGCATTTGTCATCTCTTGCCTGTACAACCACAGTTGTATCAATGAATGGAACATAAAACTGAAGGGAAAGGCTACAGTTGGTGCAGCTTTTCTCATTTCTTCATGCACCCTGTTCTGGTAAGCCTGTGCTCAAGTCTTCCCATCACCCAGTCATAACTTGATGCCAGCTTTTGGTTCTAATCTCGGGCTTAATTTTCACAAGAATTTATGGAAGACTGTAACTAAAGTCACTTCCTGGGGTAGATCACAAAACTGAGGGTGGAGCATCTGAAGAAAAGGGACAACATTACCTGTTTCCAAGCTCTCATGAGAGAGGACCCCAGGTGAGTCCAGACCTGTCTGCCTTAAAAAATGCTGTGAAGCCTCCATATTCAAGTGAGACTTTTCCACAACAGGCACTTGAAAAGCTCCAGTATTCTCAGTGATTCCCACCAGCATTGCCTGATCAGTCAACAAACTTTTCAAGCTGAGTTTGGTTTCAAGGACAAAAGTCCATCAGAAAAGAGCCTTGAGGCTACTGTGCTTGATTTTATGTGAAACACACAGATATTTCAGGCATAAGTGACAAGGCAAATCACAATATGGTGAGATTAGGCAAAAAAATCTGCCATTTAAAATCACAGCTGACTGTTATTTGTTTGGAATGCACCATAGACAGTAAGTCATTGGCCAACGTAGCTGAAATTTAGGATATTGTTATGAATGCAGGCCCTCTTTATATTTCCATGAAGCAGTCTTGTAGTATCTGGAGGTTTGGAGAAAACCAGAAAATACTCTGCTAGAATAGAAAGCAGTTTAATCTTACCCACCCCTCAGGTCCAAAGCCCTAATGTTATGTAAGCTAATATTGATAGCATAAACATTACTAGGGCATTAGAATCAAAGCTTCAGGAAATTCAGGCCTGCATGGTTGATGTTGAAATTTAATATATGGATTCCATATTTACCCAGTGTCAACAACAGCTACTCACATGTTTTCAATGCTTTCGGTCTATGCATGAGGGGAGCATATAAAAGATAGGAACCATGTGGCAAATCATATACTAGCAATCTGTGCTGTATAATGGACAGAAAAAAAATACCATACAATCCTGATTATTCTGTGAATACACATAAAGATCTTACATATAAAACAACTATTAAATCTACAACAAACAGAAGACACTTATTTAGCCATGACCACCAGATCTTTTGGGGTATATTACTTTTGATACAAATAATATTCTCAGTTTTCTGTTGCATAATCATAGTGGGATATTATCATCTTAATCCAAACAAATCTCTGTCACTACAGTTAGGTAGGCAGATAGACAGTTATCAAGATCCGTGCATGTTATATGGGTGGGTGCATACACACTAAAATATATACACACCTCTATGTTTGCATGCACAGATATAATTTAGATCTATGTAGAGAAAGAGAGAAAGTGAGAATAAAGAATAGAAATAAAGGAGCCAACTTAAGTGTTAATATTTTTCAATACAGTCAGAATATTACCTACCTTTTTGAAAGGAGAAGGAAAGATTTGTTTGTGCTCTTATGGATGAAGTATATTAATTCTTTACTCTGACACTTTGCCCCATCTTCTTGCTTAAGCTTTTACTGGAGAAATTGCTCGGATTTTCTACCTCCTGCTTGTACTTTTGTTTGCCCTGGATTTTACATAATAGATGCTTTACTCCTTTTCATGTAATGATGGATTAATTGTGTAGTGATATCAAAGCTAACTGTTAAGATAGGAAACTGTGTTTGTTTTGAAGCTTTTAACAGAAACTGGACTTTTAGAGTTGTCCTGTATGACAACATGTGTCAGATAGCGATAGGACTGAAATTAATGGCTAAGTAGTTAATATCATGAATGGCAGACATATAGACAGACTAGAAATAATGTCTTATAGACACACTTCCATTACTACAACATGAATTGTACCTAGAGGATAAACCTTTTAAAAATGAAAACTTCAAAGAACCTGATATCTGTTTAGGTACCTATGGACATTGAATAATTTTCAAAGGTCTCATGAAATGATGGCTCGATGAAACATGCTGAAAATCTGAGAGAAAAGTAAATTCTAATGTCATTAAGAAATGAAAACTTGGATCTGTTTTTTTTTAAACCTTGGACATAGTGTCCCATCACAGTTTACAACATAATATGGGCTGGACGGTGACTGTAGGAAAATGGTACTTTCTCATAGTACTTTGCTCACTTGGCCACAGGAGATTTTCCTGTATCTTAGAGCCACATTGTATAGTCAGAAGTAGTTGAACTGTGGAAATAATGATTCACAGATGTGTGAGAATTTGTTTCAGGCATTGGGGAAGATACATAAAATGTGTATTTTGTGAGCTCTACTATCCTTTTCCCTAATGGCATGAGTTAAACTTCTGAGTAGCTAGCATATTTCCGAGCACTGCTTTTTGTATAGGTTATACACTACTATATTCTACATTTTTTCATCTGCAACATGGTAAGAACACAAAGACTCCATTGTTGCTAAACTTAAACTTCCTCCCTATTGCCACAGTACCTACAAACTGGGATAAATTGCAGAAAATCTGCAAGTCATGTGTTTACAGGCTGAGGTTTTGCTGCCTCCTTCTTCTTATAATCCCATTTTTTGTTCTAGTAGTGAACAAGATGCTTCTATACTACTTTAATAGTTAGTATGGTCAATTATTTTTTCAAGCCAGAATACATCAGTGGAAAAGTCACCTTAAAAGCATGGTCTTTGCTGCCATTCTCCGAGATCCATTATGCTGGTCATCAAGCTGGTAATCCATTACTTGTACGTGCTAAAGCAATCAGTGGGGCACTTTTTCTTTCTCCTGTGCTGCATTGGGTTTTGGTGGTCCTCAAGGCTCCATCTGCTTCAAGTTCTGTTGATTGCTGCTGATTTTCACTCTAGTATTGCCACTGGTGAGATTGCATTGCAGTGGCAACAACAGTCCAGCTAGAATTGAATAGGTTTTTATTATAGTAATGTGAGTGTTGACATAGCCATTGTTGGTGGCATTGAAATGTAAACACATTCCTTTTCTTGGTTTCAGGTCAGAAAACAACAGCAGTCTCTTCTGCAAAAGTCCCCAGATCAGTCCATCCTCTCAATTTTTCTGTAGTCACAAAACTCATCAAACACCTTTGTGAGCTGATCCGTTGTCTGGGGCATCCCCCTGGTAGTACTCTCTTCTTGGTTTTTTTTTTTCCCCCCACTGAGATGATGAAAAATCTTTAGGTTTCTCATTTTTACACCACCATGGTCAGTTCTTCACACATGTCCTGTCCTTCCTTCCACTGCTTCTGTATATTGCATAACATTTTTGTTGGTTTTTTTTTCTCCAGAAAAACTACCCTTCCTTGTGGCAAACGGTCTCTAGGAGGCTTGCTCTTTCGGCTGCTGTTTAGCTGCTGTTTTGTTTTCCTTTTCATCACATTCTCCCCCTAGCTGGGGATCTCTCTGAACTGACCATTGCGACCATAATTTATATAGTACCTACTGCGAAAAAACAGGCAAACTCTGTTGTTCTGAAACTAAATTGATACTTTACTGTTTAGAGAGACACTGTGAGTGCAGCCACCCTTTCCTCTAGGTGCTTCCTGGTACCTCCGCCAAGCTGCTTCCTCCTGGAACATACTGAATGGTGGTGGGGGTGCGTGCCCAGGTTGCAATTTATTATATCCAATTGCAACTATAAAAACCAGACCAGATGACTGGCAATCTATAAGCAGCTCTTTCTCTCTGCAGACTAAAAAGTGGGGGTGGGGGGGAAGGGAGGAGAGGCAATTAGATTAGATGAAGATGTCTACCCTGTCTAAAGTGAGGTGAGATAAACCCCATCAGCGTGACTTGTGATGGACGGTTTTTACTTCACAGCTACCGTTAAATAACACCTACAGATATTTAAAAGAACCTTAATAAAAGGTTTTGTGAAGCAAAACACAACTACTCTAAACATGTTGTAATTGCACACTTCAGCGTGTCTGGCAGATAAGGCAGCTATTGTTCCTTTAATGCACGTGAGACGAATAGCACATTTAATTACCCTGTATGTCAAAATTAATACAGATCCCAAAGCAGGCAGTGTCAATACATTTAGTTATATGGCAATTATAGTGCAGCCAGAGCCACTTAATGTACAGGATTGAAAACAGAAACTAAACAAACATGAAAAAAGGGGAAAAAAAGCATGGATCAGTGCTTCAAAGAATAACCTTATAACCTTAGGAAAGCAGGAGTTGTTCATTAGTACTAGGCTGCAAGTCCAAATAAATATGTAACCTCTCAAAAGTGTTCAGACCAACCCCAGAGCCTGTTAGGCCTTGTTGTTTTAGAGACCTCAGAAAGGTGAAGGTGAGCTCTTGACACAATGCTTTTCATTTGAATTCACTTCCTGCTCTCTCGTTTACTGGAGGTAACTTCCCTTGGTACCTCAGCTGGCTTTCTTCACACAGAATGATTCGCTATTTGCATTTTGGTTCTAATACTGAATTCGCCTAACATGATTCAATCTTATTTTCCCAGTGGTACCATTAATATTTTAATTTAATCAGAATTTCAGGAACTTGTTTGCCATCCAGAGCAACTTGGTTACCTGTCAGCCTCCATCAGCTTGTCATATTAGAGGTGATTGTTCCTTGAATCTAATCTACTTTAAATGATTTCATTGGGTAGAGGTCTATAAATCATTTCAGAATGGGTCTGACAGATGAAGGCTTAGGTAAGTAAACAAATCAGGCTTGCTTTACTTTAGGCAGCAATGAACTTGGCTTTATCAACTTCTCATTGATTTCTGCACTCCAAAAGGTCAAAAAAATCTCTTTAACATAAGAACATTATTAATATAAGTACAGTATTACAACCAACCATAATTAAGATAAGTCCCAACATTCAGTGATGAGGCTGACTTAAGAACATTGCAGACTGCATTTCAATAAAGCCTGTTATGCAGTTTGAATTGATGAATTCATTTCCAAAAGGTTTAGTTTCGTCTTTCCAATCAAAACAGAAATTAACTGAATATTAAGCAGTCCAGAGTCCCTCTGGATTTTGAGCCAAGTTTATAAAGGATAATACGATAAGGCTGCAGCTGGGAGCCTAATGTACAGTATATTATTTGGACATTACAGTATGTTCACATTTACTTACCTAAATTGTAGTTAAAAGCAAAAATCTGGTCCCTGTGAAATGTTGCTGAGAAATCAGACATCACATTGTGATTCACTTCAGACACGTGCTGGGGCTGAGTTAATCAGTGATTGTCAGCATGAAGCTGGCAATGACAAGGTGATACAGAGAACAAGGTATCTTAGATAAGAGTGCATTTTGTCGTAGTCTCTGGATTTCAAACAACAATGGCACGTGTGGCATGGAAGAGCTATTTCTCCTTCAGTGTGGGAAAGGGGGAAAGCTCTGCTTCCCTGTGATAGGTAGGGGAGAGAAGTAAAAAACGGGTAAATAATGAAAAAAAATCTTATTTAGTTAATTAATGGTATACACATTTGACAGAAATGCTAATAGGAAATCTATAAGGAGAGATCCTGCTTCAGTTTTAGATGCCCTTAAAACAAAGGGTAAACCAACATCCAGAAACCGTGGCCGGCATAACCCCCTCCTCCCCCAGACCTGTTCTACAAAAAGGAACGAGTGCCTATTTCTGTTTCTAATTAGTTTAAAAAACCACATTCAGAAAAATATACATATAGTAATAAGTTTAAGGAATGTTTACCTTGGAAAAGCAGATTTGGCTGCACTGACACCTCCTGTCACATCACCAATCAATGGAAATTAGACAGTTATGCAGGCAATCATGCCCATGGTGTTATGTAGCTACAAAGTTTGAACTCACCAAAAAGCGACCAACTCTCCTTAAACCTGCATGTCCCAAGGAGATGTGTGGGTGGTAAAAGGTTCAATAATAATTAATATAGCTCCAGACGTGTTGAAGTAAAATCCCTTCATGCTGATCCCTAAAACACTGCAGAGAATTTAGCTTCACATTGGGCTGACCCCTTCTTTTTTGTAGATTAATATCCACACGCAAAGCTGTTTGAAGATTGTTGCTAAGATTAAAAAGTCCATGGGTCATACCAGGCTATGTAGCATATGAAATTAATGAGGGTTAGTGTCTGTAGCCAAAGAATTCCTAATGCTGGTGTCACACCCACTTGCTTTGGCACCTCAGCACAAGTTATGAAGCAGCTATTTATGGCTGAGATTACTGGGCAAATTCGCAGGAGTTCTTGACGTGGATTAAACGCACAGTTCTAGTTTGTAGCAATTGTCTTAAATGCTTTGCTCCAATACCCTTAAAATCACTTAAAACTTAGGAAGTCTTGTTGCCTGGGAGTGCTTCATTCTGTCTCAGGCAGCAGTATTGCATTACAATTTCTAGTTACATCATCATGTATTGCTACAGGTCACCTTCCTGCACGGTAACAAACTGTTGCCGTGTAGAGAGTGAATTGGGTTGCTGCTGGTGATAGCACTTCGTACTGCAGTGGAGAATGTTGGTGAGTGAGGCTGACATGTGGAAAGAGAACACGTGTATTTGTCTGAAAGGACACAATTCATCTGCCTCAGCTATCTAAAATCTGGTGTCTGGTGGAAAAGGCACCTGTAGATGGTAATTTAGGCCAGTTCTCAATGATGGGTATCTTACGACTGTGTCCTAGAAATGCCCAGTTTCCCCTACCAGATACAGAGAGAGTCTGGGTCATGTCCAGTCACAGAAGACTTAGCCTTAGCCTGGAAGGGTAAAATCGTTGAGAAAAAATTCCATCCTAAATATGTTAATTGTCTCATGCCCACAAGCTGCTTCCTCTACTTAAGCTGAGTATGTCATCTAGGTGGTCGTTATGGCTGGGGTCTGAACAGTCCATTTTCTGCCTTGCACAGCTTTTCACAGTCATATATGAGGGATCCCATGGATTAATTTATTTATTTATTTTTTATTAATACTGGGTAACACCAAATTATTTCCTCTGCAGAACTGCAAGACAAACAAAGTTTTTTGAGTGTCTTTGGGAATAAAGTCTCTTACCTTGGGTTGCAACCCAGTAACACAAGGAAAAAAGGAAAAGCCTTGCATGTGGAGGACACTGCAATATTCAAGCTACACAGCACATACATCAAAATGTTGTTTGTTTTGGAGAAGCTTTTCAATCCCCCCAAATGATCTTTGGGGCTAACGTTTTCAGTTTCTAATATGGATTCATTTCTTTATAGCTCTGATTATATTCAAATTTAGGAAAGCCATATCACAGCCAATTAAATGTTTCCCCCACAGTTAGATCTGCTTTAAGTTTTCATTTATAATTTTAAAAGTTATCACTTGTAAAACCCTAATCTAAAGACACAGCTGCATCAACACCAGAAATAGTATTTTATTTAAATGAGGTGTATATATGATAGTGAATTCTGATATTTCTATCCCCTTTTAGTTCTTTTAGCTCATTTCAAAATGGCCATGACTTGAGAAGAGTTCAAATTTCACATAATATTAAGCATTGAGAGCTACCATGACAATTATTGTAATACATATGGGAATGAAGAAAATACAACCCTCTAAGACTTATGTTGCTGACATAAGTCAGCTTGGCTTTAGCAGTCTATGAGTCCATCTTGGAGCTTGCTGAAACTGGGGGGCAGCTTCTGGTTTCTTCTCACAGAATCCATCCTTGTAGCCTCCCCGCTACCAAAACCTTGCCATGCAGACCAAATACAGCCAGGTTAAAATGACAATAGCGGTATGCCTGCAAACTCCATTGGCAAAGTCTCAGAGGAAAAAAGCAATGACATTTCTTAAACAGGTGAATGTCATATCTTGCCACCGGCACCTACCTGGACAAATCACCTTACACAAGTAATTATTGATCGTCGTTATTTAGCACAGACATGAAAGACTGACTCACAACTCATGTGGATCTTTGTGGTGGACATACCAGCATGCTTTTTGTGTGGGCACATGATTATCATGAAAGTATTATTCTCAGAAAAGCGTACATTATGTTGAGTATATCTGCATTTTTGACTGTCTGGTGAGTTATCTACCAAATTAATTGCCTTGCAAGTCTTTATGTACTGTAGAGCCAATGATTGAATTGATACTCCTGAATTTGTAGGCCAAGAAAGTGCAACATCCTACCACAACCAACTCTCAGATGGCAAAGCTGATTTTCCGTCTCCTACAGTGGCAGATCCTGCCAATGCAAGGCAGGTGCAGATCTTCTTCTTCAGCTTAATGAAATGTGCTTCTGGAGGAAAATATGTTGGAATCATTATTGGTCATGTTAGAATTGTGCAGCTCTGCACTTGGAGTCTGTCTACTTATGGGGAAGCTGAAGACATTGCAGTGTTTGGCAACTGTCTCCATTCTTCTCTGTCAGCTTTCAATATGAATAGTGCCCCCTCTCACACCTTCTGCTGTCTTCTGAGGGCTAGGTAGTAAAACAGTAAAAGGGCTGTCTCTC
Organism: Tringa tobata; assembly: GCA_033628505.1. NCBI lineage: Eukaryota > Metazoa > Chordata > Aves > Charadriiformes > Scolopacidae > Tringa > Tringa tobata. Next base: position 3,813,812 of record JAHREE010000480.1, read on the forward strand.
TTCATCCCTGACACTGCAATAAGACTTCAGTAACAAGCAGGAAGAGCTCATTCATGCATTAGATCGTGACTTGATCTGAGATGGAAAGGTTAGGTATGAGGAATATACAGTGCCAAATGTCCAGCCAAACGTGTCGTTGGGTGCAGGACATTTGCACACAGAGGCCTCGAAGGACATACTACTCCACACTGCTCTGTCAATCATTTCTTAGAGCTTCAGGCATTGATAGCCCCCTATGTGGATGTACTGATCCAAACCCTATCAACAACCAGAGCTTGGGCAGATGGAGCTCTGAGGGTGTGAACTTGAGGTGAGTTAGTCAAGTGGGTGCTGAAAATGGGGTTAGCAGACCTGGATGCACAAGTCTGAAAGTGTGGACCAGGGTGTACCCATTGGAGGAGGCTGAGCCCCGGGACCACACTGTCAATCACACCAAAAATCCCCATTAAGGGACTAACACTAAGACATTCCATAAGGAAGTCAATCAATAGAATAAAATTACCCATATATTAAGATGTTAAGCAACATTATAATTATCACCATATCTACTGAGTGGACAAAAAAATAATTTCATTTAATTGGTTTCATTTTGTTTGATTTCAAGATAGGCAATTATGTTTTATCTCTTTCACAATATTTAGTTATGAAAGTAAAAGCACGTGCAAACTGTGAATTTGTCAGGATGAGACTCGCCTTGCATGTCCTCTTAGATCATCTGTTTTCAGAAGAATGGACTGTGCCTGCTTGTGTGGGTCTTAATGGGGCAAATCCTTTGCAAAGGTTTTGATTTACCTGACTGAATAGATTTGTAATTTTTATAAAAGAGTTTAAAAGTTGGAATGATAAATACGATTTTTAGTTAAATGGTCCAAAAAGTCATTCCTCTAAACTCTTAAAATATAATTATCTGTGTCTTGTGTGTTATCTGAAACCCTGTTAGCACCAAACCTTCATTGATATGGACAATGCAATTTCATACCAGACATCAGTTTGAGATATACTCTGGGAGTGACATTTACCAAGCTTGTCACAGATTGTTCTTGTTTGTAGAAGCAAGATTGCATCCTTTCTCCATAGACTTTTTTTCTTGGCCTAGAAAAAGTAGTGTTTACCAACATTAGTTCAAGTGTTTACAGAAAACCTCTTTGGTGGTAACTTCAACATTTTCTAATCAGACAGATGTAATCTGAAAACAGAAAACCTTCTGACTTGCTTCAGTTCTGTTTGCTATTGCCTTTCAGAAACATTTGGTGGGAAAGAAACCTATGTGAACTGAAGCTCCAACATCTGGTTGTCTTAAGCAAAAGTTGAACTGAAGGTGTAAATTTGTATTTTGCTGTTTTGTAATTTTTTTGGTATGAGATCAGTGGAGGGTGTCTACTAAGTGACATTTATCACTGTTTTCTATTAAAGCCTCCCTGGAAACTTCAGGAAAGTATTATCAGTGAATGCACATGCATATACTAAAATAAATGGGTGCATGCTTTATATTATAATACATAATTCAATCATACATTTCCAATACCTTAATCAAAGTTATGCCTTGGAATTATATTAAACACATCTAATACGTGTACAATGTGTACTTTATATTCCATGTCTCCCAGGCTTAAAATACAGATCAGGAGATATATTGTAAGTTGCTCAGAGGTGGATCCTCCTCAGCCTCGTAATTCTAATGGGAATTTTTCTATTAAATTCACAAGGCTTTGGATTCAGGTCCTTACTGCCTTTTTAGCTTTTGCGAGCCAAGAATGAGTTTCTCATTGAATGGGAAGCAAAAATAAGGGCTGAGGCATGAGGTGCTCTTTAGGTGGGAAACCTGCCTCTTAATGGTCCAGAAGCCACTTGCTCCTATTGATGGGCTGATGAAATGCCAAAGTAATTTTCAGATTTCATATTGAGTTTTCATCACAATGCAAGACCTGGTCCACACAGTTCCAGAGTTTACCAATGGGGAAACTTGTAATTGATGAGTTTCTTTTTTTCAGCAGAGGTGTCTGCATATGTGTTGCACAGAATATACAATACTCAGTTTTGTGATACAACTAGCTAAGATAGAAGTTTTTGTACAATCCAGATATTTAACTAAACTAATATTGGAAAATTAATTATCTATAAAAGAACTTTATTTCATTCCCGTTGGTGTCAGTGTGAGTCTTCATTGCAGCACAAAGGTCTATACGTTTCTTGTCTTGTGAGAGCAAGCATTTTGAGGAGGCTGAGCCACAACTATGGTTCTCTGGAGCTACAATGAAATAGGGCTATGATCTCTTAAAAACTTAAGGCAGTCATTAATATCAATATTCCATATGACAAATAAAAGTATTTGAAGTTTTTTAAAATGTAAAGATGCTGTGGCTTGGCTTTTTTTTCATAAAATTTGATATTGCATGATTGAAATGTATGTGGAAATAAATTATTTTCAGCAGTCCCCGTCTCCATTTGAATAACAAAGAAGAAACACTAGTGTGCTTGATTTGAAACAATTTTCATTTCTGAATTTGCCAGGAAAGGAATGGGACAGAAGGAATTTGGCAATGTTATGTTCTTGTTACTATTTTCCTGATGGCATAGATTTGAACTAAACTGAACCTAGGGAAATATTAGAATATTTTGATTCTTATATTCTCTAAACCTAATGTTGCTATTTTATTATATGAAAGTTTAATGCTTCTTTCCTCTGGGTGCCAAAAATAGGACTGTACTTCACTAACTGACATCATTGTAAATTCAGTAAGATCAGCTTTTGTGTTAGAAATGAATAGTGAAAGGGTGGAAAACTCAGTTGGTATACATCTGCTGCAGATCTTTATTAGGTCAGCCAGTTGTAGTTCTCTTTTGGTTTAGTTTCAGCTCAGAGGGATTTTTGGTTTGTTTATTTTGGTGACATGTAGTAAGAAAACAAAAACTTTGGGCCCTATTCTGCCAATATTGTATTTAGAGAACACTCAGATGCTGTCTACAGTACTTTCCCAAGATGAGATGACAGAGATTGGCAGGAGAAACTAGATGATCTAAAGAGTTTTTCTTTTTTTTCTGTCTAAGCTCTATTACATAAATTTAAAGAAGAAAGATGCTGACACATTTGTCCCTTTGGCCAAAGTGTTGAAAATGTTGGAGTGATTGCAAATAGCCTGTGTTTAACAGAGAAAATTCTAATTCAGATTTCAGCTTGGTTTTTGCAGCAATTTTGCTGCACTGAAAAGGGAAATCATAGGCACTGAAAAGCTTAGATTTCACTGCATGTTATAAAATACTTAATTTAAAGCTTCCCTACCCATAAGCTGTATGAAGATGTATATAAGACATCAGAAATATGTGTCCATTGCAATATAGTTGATAATGATAAGACCGAGTTGTGAATATATATCAGTTCTTGTTGACTAATAACATTCTGATATTTATGATGGAAAAGGTTGTGAAAGGCTAATACCTAAACCATTAAAATATCACAGATGGTAACATTAAGAATAATAAGTTTGTGTAATAAAATGTATATTCCCATGCATACATTTATTGGGGAGTATTGGTGTTGGCAAATTCTTTCTTAAAAGATTTTGTTTTCTCATTTAACTGGTAAATAAGTGACAATCAGAACAGGTATTACCTGCTGGTTTATGCAGTCAGTTGTTACCCTTGAAAAAAATGACTTAGTAACTCATGATATAATACCTTGGAAAAAATACTTTTTTTTCAGTGTATGAGTCTGTAGCTTTTGCTTGGTAGATTAGTCCTGGACATTTCAAATGCTCTCAAATAACAAATTCTTCTCTTCTGGTGACTGTGTCAAGAACATGATTGCTACAACATACATCCATGAGTAGGTGGTCAGCACAGCAGGCAAATGCTAGGACTATAAGACAAATGATAGGTATAAATTATTTGCAAGCTCAAGTAACAGCAATTTGACTTTTTATGAGCCTGTAACAATGCCCCTAGAGACGAAAGTGTGAATTTCTGTAGATCATTGCATTTTCATGGCCTTGGCATTAAGTAAAGGTTGCAGCTCTAGGTTTTGAATTTCCCTACTCATAAATAAGAGCCATTTTGGTTTTTATGTCTGATTTTTGCATGAAATATGTATATTCTAATCCTTGCTGAGAAGTCTTCAAGGAATAATAGTGGAGGCCTTTTGGTATAAAATTTCATCTCACTTGCTTGCAGAAACCATACATCTTTGGTGTTGAAGTTGCAGCACCTATATCAAGGGCTTGTGTATCAAAGCCATGCTCTTCTGTATTCTAATGTTTAACAATTTGCTGATCATGACTGACAGGTTTACAGAGCTAACATGTTCTGGAGTTGTGGGTGATTTATTCCAGAAAAACTCAGGCAATTCAGAGAATTTAGCTGCCACAGTCTTCCTCTTCATCACAGAAAAGAAATGTTTATTAGGATTGATTGCATTTCCTTTAAGGTTCTTCATTAGAGAAGGGACTTCACCCTACAATGTCCTCAAGTAACAGTAACACGGGCATCCGAATTCTCATTGAAGAAACACAGAGAAAGGTCTATTAGTTAATCTTCACCAGCCTTTGCAGTTGCAGTTTTTGTTACTTGCATTGGCCAAGCATTTTTTCTTTTCCTTTGTTGAAATGGCAATCCATTGCTAATGTTCCCATACAGAGAACGAAGTCTGTATACAGAGCTCATGAGACAAATAAATGCCTGGAATGATGAAACTGGAAACAACTCTTACAAGAAAACAAGTTATTTGACTTGACGCTGCAACCTTGGTAAAGGTGAGATCACAAGAAAGAGTGAAATGCAGACCTGAAGTGGACATAGGTCGTATTTATTTTCAGTATTTTTCTTTACACTGGCACTGAACCTGGCCTCCCTAATCTCCTCTGTAGAATGCTGTGATATGTTCATAAGAGCAGAAATATCCAGAAAGCTGAACTGCAGATACTCAGTTGAAATCTCCTAATCTGATCACATTTTTGTTTGGATTCTTCAGTGGAAGTTAACTTCTTTCCTGTTATTTACCTTACTGCTTGTCTAGAAATCTAGACAGGATTTCTAAAACTCCAAAGTGCTAGATCCTGTACAGAATATAATAGCAGGCCAACAGCTGAAGACATGATGAAACAGGTGGGTAAAAAAAAGAGGACCAGATGCAACACAGAAATGGGTGTCAATCCTACAACTAGAAATTTTCATGCACTGATTATTTAATTTGATAGAATAAACCAGCCTTGCTCAGAAGCCTCCAGCTGGCAGATTTGGATATGGATAGTCTTTATTCACGATCTTGTTTAGCTCTCTCAGAAAAAAAACCATTTTTATAAAATTGTCCCATGAGCAATTTGCCTGATTTTAAGCCAACATACAAGAATGGGTAGATATCTACAGCTTTATCACATGGAATGATGATTCCATCTCTCAGTAGAGCCAGGTGCCAGAAATTGCACACCAGGAGCCATGGAATTTCAGAACAGTGCTTCCTCCTGGAAATCTTACCTAAATGTAAGGATGACACAGCCTTTATATGTGGGTTCTTTCATATATACATCCTTCTCATTTATGCCACAAAGGAAGTAGCAACATGAGTCTGTGACCTAGAAACTTTGACAAGTATCTACCTTTATTTAGAGGTTTCTAGAAAAGCTTTTCACATAGGTGAATGCTTCTTCTTAGCAGGAAAGGGAAACTAGTATCCTAGTGAACTCCTAGTTTTGGTTCTAGGCTAACTGATGAAAAGTGTTATTTTCTTCTTTCATGTTCAAAAGTAGGTTTGCTTTGAGGAAATGAGAACTGAATTTTAATCATTGTGGGGAACAGCTCCAAAGAGAACTGGGCAAATATCTACACACAGCCCACGCCCACCCCAATAAGCACTGGGAGTAAGTAGAGAGCTTAAGAAGGCTCCCAAAGTATTATTCACTGAAGAAGGCTGAGTTTGAAAGGCCAGGATGTTATTGAGTGGGAAGATTCTGGCCAATATAGATGTCTACAATATGTATTTATGCCTGGGTTGGTCACACTAGACTCTTTTTTGCAGTAAGAGAGAAACAAGCATTTTTTTCAGCCATGAATCTCCTTCACTCATGTGAAAGTCTGGAAGAGGTCAGAAGAACCACATCAAAAAAGCACTGATTTATCTATATTAAGCAGAAAGGTGTCCTAAGGTAACTAGTTCAGATGTAGTAAATGACATTGTAGACATCTCATTTTGATTTAAATGAGTTGTGATGAAAGAGATTAAATAAAAGCTACCAGAAATCAGGGTTACGTATAGCTAGAAAAGAAAGTGTAAAGGGAAAAGAAAGAGGTCTTTAGTAATGTATGTGTACATATCTATTTGTATATATATGAATTTATGTTAGGGCATATATAAGAGGACAGAGATTCAGATGATGTATGTTAGGCCATTTGAATATTTGCTTCAGCCAAAGAAGGAGGAACAGACTAATCAAATTTGGCAAAAGCAAAACTGAGAGGAAATAGGACAGCTGTCCTAAAGTACATCCAAACAGTGAAGACAAGAGAGACAGAAGAGTTATTTATGCTGAAAGACAAAGTAGGAAACAGTATTTGAGTAGAAACTGTCCAGAGAGAACTTAGAGAAACATTTATAATTATTACAGGAATTAAACTGAGGAAGACTATCTGGTATTACAAACATATCTAGTTTAAATTTTAAAATACCTGACAGATTTATTAACAACTTTACATAACGTGGGTTTGCCTATTATAGTAAAGGTTTGAAGCTGATCCAGTCTCTTAAGCTTTGATTTGCTTTAAGTTTTGTTTTTATTTTAGGAGCTTTCTGGCTGAAGGATGTTGCAAGAAAATTATGGCCACTGTCAAATTCTCCACAAACTCCATTATTTTTATAGCACTTCTGCTGTTTTGTTTTTTATTAGGTTTTTGAGAGCAGGCTACCCAAGAGAAGGAAGCTGTCTCTCTTTCACTTATCCCTGTGCACTGATAAAAAGGCTAACTATAATACAGGAGATTTATAACAACTTTGACCACAGTGGTTGAAGAGCTTTTTGACAATGCATGGTTTCATCTCTAATCATCTCTTCTGCAACATACTTTCTTTTGGGAAAACTTTAGATTTCCCAAAGGGAAACTTTAGATTGTGTTAGTAAAAAAAGAAATGTTTTGTTTAAATCTATTTATGTTAGAAAATTCCCTTTGAGTAGGATTTGGATTTGCAAAAGTATTGATCATTTCTACTAGAGTTTTTTAGACTGTGCACAGTAACTGAATACAGAATTCAGAATTAAAAAGCAGACATGGAAACAGGTAAATGGGAATATAACAGATATCTTCTACCTTCAATAAATGTAATTTGGTATTTCTTCTAACATTTGGGCCTTCAGTTAGGAAAAGATAAAATGTTGGAGCATGATATCATACAATTCTCATTGTTTATTACCAATTCCATTGCCAGGGCACAATTCACAGCTTCCTCAGGACTCGCAGGAGGATCACTTTGAAGACAGTTCAGATTTCTTCTCATCTATGTGCAAGCACTCATATTCTTGATCCAAACAAAAGCTGTCTGGGTATCAATTAAAATATATTGACAAACATTTAAGTTTTTCTTCATAGCTTATTAGCAAACATCTTGAATTTTCTAAAAAAATTAACCAACTTTGACTTACAGTGCCTCTCCTAACCATCTGAAGTAGCAGGCAACCTTGCTGAGGACACTCATGCAGATGACGTGGCAAGAACTGCAGTGCTCCGCAGGCCCTACTTGTCACAGTCTCTCAAAACCATTCTGTCCCATGGTGGCACCCCAGGATGGCTGAACGGGAGGGATGGATTTTGCTTTTGTTTAGCAACTTCTGGCTTGGCCGTCATAAAAATGTCAGTGAAGAACTGCCAAAGTAGTTTTGCCCACTGTAGAAAAATAGCGTGGGCTCAGGTGTCCATTCTGGTCTTCACTCAGCTCTTTCTGACATCCTTGTCTTCCTTCCAGCGGGCTTCCTCATGGGGAAAGGAGCAAAGCTATCCAATGTTATGTTTCTGGGGACACCAGCAGTTAAAAAGACCCCTGTTCCTGTGAAATGCCTTCCTCCCCCTGGATGCAGTTGAAACGTCATCACAGCTCCAGAATTCACAGTGAATTTTGTTGAGGATCAGCCGATCATCCTGGATTTTCAATCAGCACCATGAATTTTTAAAGCTGTTAAGGGTGTTAGGACTAACAAATCTGCCAGCTCTTCCTCAGGCACCTCCATCTGAGTCTTTGGTCCTAATCCAGCAAACTGTATAAGCATACGGTTATATGAGTGGAAGAGTTGCATTGCTGGAACTACATACAGCTCCAACATTGAGTAGAAGTATAAATTCTTTCCTGAACTGGAAGTTTCTGATGAAGCAACTCCTTAGTTCATTCATATTAGCATCACAGTCTGATTTAGAGGGCTAGAGCAGCTGTACTGTGTATGTCCGCGGTGCACAGAGATCATGTAGCACAGCTGGAGGGAAGCAATGATTCTTCCTCATTTTTCCCCAGATTGTTGGGAAAAGAACACTTTAAAAAGGGGGGAGATAATGTTCTTTATGACACAGCGTATTTAAAATGGCCAAGTTTAAGCTGTTAGTGAATAATAATGATAAACATCTGCAAGTTCATGTAGCAAGTACACTTGTAACTTCTTAAATTCATTTAAGAGAAAATCATTCTTTTTCTTTAATTTGCTGCTGTAGTGGTACAGCCTTTGCAGGCATATCATTCCTCTGCTATCTACCTTTTAGTGGTGTTTAACATTCTGCACATTTTCCTTCTTGCTGTTACTAGCTGAGGCATAAAAGGTTAATAACTCTAATTGTACCTCACACGTATATATATACTTATATTTATATCTATATATGCCATGTCTCAGCTTTGCTGCTGGTGCCAAGGAAAATGTTGGATTCTATTCAGTTTTCTTCATATTCATTTTCCTGCCCACTTAACAAAATTACATTCAATGAGCTGTGGGAGAAATTCACATCAACGGGCCATGTAATGCAATTTCTGGTATATATGCAGGAAGAAAAAATCCTACATTTTCTTTCATTTCTGTCAAAATCAATCAAATTGTACTGAACTGAACATAATCTCTTAAAAAAAAAAAATCACCCAGGCATTTCCAGTGAAATAAGACTCTCTTACAGGGTAACATGCACATATTTAAGAGGTCTCTGTTTTATTTTTTTTTAATCATGCCTAATTAGTTTTTTTTAATCACCCACACAACTAAGGCTCTCGCCTGCATAATTTATGACATAGAGGGGCCGGTGTCAGAAATCAAATGTTGTAAATTAAAAATAACAAGTTTGAGACTAGTGATTCAATTAAAACCCTAGAAAACATTGGATTATGCATAATTGAGAGCTTGTATGCAGAGATGCATGTCATGCTTGTCAGCTTGGATGGGAGGATTGGATTGGAGCTGTCAAGAGCATTTAAATCAACTCAGTAAAAAAATTAGAAAACAAAGATGATATTTATTATTAACTTCCAGTGTTCAAAAATAAACTGAGAGGTATTTAAATTGAATGCTTAGATGACAAGGCTTTATTTATAGCAGAAGTTATAAAACTCAGTAATAACCCTAGCTGGCACAGATGTAAAGATACTACTGTGCAGCTGAGCTGCAGCCTACAGTGTGAGGATTCAGTGGTTGGCCCTGAATCAGGTTCAGCTAATAGAAAGCTGTGTTGGAAGACAAGAAATCCAGATTCTTGAAGGGTGCTGCGAGTGACCAAATCCTTATTTTTCTTCCCCTTTTCTTCCCCGTCTTTTCTTCCTCCCAGAGACTGACAGTGCTCCTTGAAACACTTTGTGACCTCTGAGAATACGCGAGACCATCCTGGGGAAGGGCTGAATTGTCCTGGTGACTCAGCTCTGCAGGACTACTTTTTACCAGCCAGCAATACTACTTGGTAGGAATAGCTGAGGTCTGAAGATTAACAACATCTTCCCACTTCGGCCACATACCCCAGCGTCAGTTCCAAACTTTTTTTGAAATTGTTGACTCAACGATAAACTGGGCTGTTGAGAGTGAGCATAAAAGCTAGCCAGGACACTTCCCACATTTGAAATTAAAGAACATTTTCATTTCTATCATGGGAAGAAAGACTCCAAGAAAACAAAATTCTGACTCTCAGGACTAGAATATATCTGTCTGTAAAACACCTATGGACTCACCAGGACTCGTGCTAGCCCTCAGAAATACACCAAGGATCTAAATCCTCAGAAAGATCCTTTAGTTCCTAGTCCATATATCAGTCAGTGTGCCCTGTTCCCTATCAGGGTATGTCATACCAAACAAAACAGGAATGCAAAGAGATTGCCATCATTTTTAGAAAGTTTCAAAACATATGGATCAGTGAGGCGACACCTGAGAGCAACGTTGACAGCCTTTTTAATGTTTTACAGCTCTTAAACCTAGATATAATGTTAGGGAAAAGTTTTGCCCCGGAAAAGGTAAAAAGGACCTTCAGAGTGTAGAAAAAACTATATGAAGAGTTAAATTCTTCTGCTTTGGTACACCGCTAACCACTGACGTCAACGGGATTTGCGAATGCACATCTGAGAGCGGAATTTGGCCATAAGTGAGGTGGAAAAATGATTGATGACTGCCTAATGGCAGAGGAGTTGGATCAGTGCAATCGCAGAGCTGGAAGTTGCTCAGTTTACCCTTAGCAGATTTCTATCAAATTTCCTTGTGAGCTCAGGGGCAGGTACAGAATCTCCAGAAGCACAGGCAGCTCTTGGTACCTGGCTACCTCGGCCGAACATTAGCCCCACACAGTGCCACTAGGGACAGGTTTTGGGGAGCCCAGCAGTGGAAGGAACACAGCGCAAAGGCAAGCCTGGACCACCTTTTGCACAGCGTACGCAGGGGATGGCACACCAGCCCTAAATTTAGAAAGCGAGGCAGAAATGTATTTAGGCAACTTCTAAGGATTCTAGAGGGAAATACATAGTTAAAGCTCCTTAGTGAATCTAGAGGTAAGATTTTAGTGATTCATTTTTTTAAACCTCAATTGGCAATTCCAAATCTTTGCTATACTAAATTCCTCTTATAACCTACGATCACTTGGTAGCATTTACATATACTATCTTTGTATCTCTTTCATCATCTTTCTTTGATGTTTTATTAGTTACAAGGTTTAGCCTAGAAAAGCCTGTGCATTCCTCTTTACTTAAAAAAAATAAAATGGGAAAGATTTTAATTTAAGCCATTCTGAGAATTCTCCAAATTATAACAAGACTATAAATATGATCAGGAGAGTTATGTAAGCAGAAGAGATGAAGCAGTGGTGTATGATTTTTACTGCATTGGAAACTGGAGTTTTATTCCTGAAAGTTGAAAATATTAAAATAATTTTCCATTTTTATTGGCAGAATCAGCTAAATGAGAAAGTTGTGTAAGTAATAGGAAATCTGCAAGCTCTGCCTTCAACACTGGCCTAGCTTTGCTCTTATTAACCTCTCTAACAGTTTTCTTATAAGCTTCAATGGGAATAGAGTTCAGCCAGAGTCCCTCCATTTATTAACTCTGGTGTCTGGGAAAAGGATCAAACTTTTGCTGTTTTTTGGAGGAACTGCTGGTGTCAGTAAGTTAATGTGTAATACTGAAAAAAGTTAAATTCCATTTCTGTTAGAGTACAACCAGCTTAGTTCCCCACTAAAAGATAAGGAAGCCATTTTCTTTTACACCAAAAATAAAATGTAATTATTTCATTTGAACTGACTTTCTAGACTTAAAGGAGTGGAAATGCAGGCGAAAGCATTAATCATTAATACTGTTCATTGTCATGGGACTCTTCCCTTTACTGTGTTCTACACTTCCACTTCCCAAAGCTAAGAGCTTTTGTGTTTCCCTCACAGACTGAATCAAATGGAGGGTACTTTAAAAGCCATTCTGGCAATTTAGGTCTGAGTAGATGCACTCTACAAAAATACCTGGCAAAAAAGTCTGAGCACAGATTTCTAGGATGATAATATAGTAAGCAGACTAACATGCTGAAGGCTGGAAGTGGATGAGGAAGGTCTACGAAAACAGAAATGAAATCCTGGGTCTTTGAAGTAGATGGGAGTTCCTATACTTTATTCTCTGAGATTAAGACTTCACTCTCTGCCCTTGATGTCTCTCCTCTACTTTCTACCACCTCCACTGCTTCTGCAGGTCATTTGCAGATCTGTGCAAAGGAAATAAAACCACATTACTTCTCCCTGTGTTAGAGACTCATTAAAGTTTTTCAGATTGTCCCTGACTTGTTTTTTACCTTTGGTATAAGTTGCATGGGGTTTCAAAGGCATGAGAAGTGTGAATATAAGGCTTTCATTTGGTCAAATGGCAAATCAAATATATGTGTGGTTGCACGCACCACAGCCTAACACTGCATGACTCATCTCTTTAATCGGATACCCAGGTCTTAGATGCCCTAACTCTGTATGAAGTGTGAGATGAGATAGGACTCGGAAAAGTTTTCCATGAAATCCAGCACGTTGCATAGGCATCCCCGTAAGACAGCCATTTAGAGAAACTGTGTGTACGCCCTTGCCTCAGTTTTCAACTCTCTCCTTGAATTAGAGATCTATACCAGGTCTTAAATGCAAACTACTCTGGAAAAAGACAAGATGAAGCCACTGTAATGCATCAACCATAAGAGGAGATGAATGTGCATCTACTCTTGGGAGATGTGTGTTCGAATTTTCCTTGGATGCAGAGGGTCTTTCACAGTCGGGCCAAGCACTTTTGACCATAGCCTAAGCTACTAAATAAAGCAGGAAGAGTGGGTGGGCTCCCTTTTCTTGTAGTTGCATTTGTCAGTAAAGATGAAACCATATTGAGACCATTATGTGGAGCTCCATTTTTCCACCATATTAGCAGTATCTTTGAACTTGACCTCACGCATTATTCCTCACAGTGCATCCCACTGTGGCTCCAAACCAGAAATATTCTTTGGTTCCTGTTTTGTCTCCTACCAGAGTGATGATTTTGTGGTGTAAATCTGGGGCCACATGTTGCACGCCTTGGACAGTGTCTTGAGGAGGACGTGAGCATGTTTAAGGGTGCAAATCTTGAGCAGACTGTGATGAGAGAGGTGGCACGTTGTCTTGTGTGGGCTGGACCAAGACAGCCCTAGTGCAGTGCTGCCTGTGCTGCTGTTTGAGAGTGTGCAGGCTGACCCCAGAACCATATGCAGGCGCTGCCTGGTGGAAAAGTACCAGGAGTCGTCCAAAGCAGAGCCAGGGAACATGCTAACAACAACAAAGCAGTGTGGGTTATGCACAAAGTCCTCCCTTTGACCTCTTAGCTAGCAGTGCAGACATATCCACAGAAAATTTAACTGGTGAACAGCAAGTTTCTGGATGCTGGTTATGCATAAGCCAAGACTAAGATAAAAACTGAGGTATATCAGGGCACTCACAGAGACAGAACTTGTATGTTTCCTGCAGACACTTTCAGGGAAAGAGTATTGTTTGAGTGTGACTGGGGACAGGTCAGGTAGCAGCTTAATGGAGCTTTTCAGGGTTACAGTTCGGCATACAGACAAATAAATTTTTTCCTAATTTCTGCTAAAGACAGCTACCTGTCTTTCTGGATGTGGTCTCACATATCTATAGAACATTATTAGCAGAAATTTAGGTGCCATGGGAAGACAACTATCTTCCCCTGGGGTGAGGCAGCAGCTCAGCTGGGGTTTTGAAGATCTACATTTTGGACTTAGATGTTTACAATGGCTGTTACGTCTCCTAATTCTTTTTGTGGATCTAGGCCATAGTATGTAGGTAAACTTGGTAGAGTCAGCTGAATTTTTTCTTAGAAGTTTTGGGTTTCTTTGAAGCTGAAACTCACAATGGAACTAATTATAACCTAACTGTAGTTGTCTGCCTAATTCCTTATAATATTTGTTTGACATATTCTGTACAATTATTTTTATACCTTTTAAAATGTGGTATCGTGTTACATACATATATAAATTAAGAATGTTTGTGATGAATAAGAATTCTAATGTTGAATGTTAAGTGTAGAATTTTATCACGAAACCAGAATTTTATTTTTTTTTCTTTTGAAAAGCTTAAATTTCTGGTGACCATTAAAGAAAAAAAAAAAAGAACCAAACCCAACAACAGTGTTTCAATTAGTTCACGATGGCCAAACTGAATTAGTAAGACACATTACTTAGTAAGTGTAAATAGGGATGCAAAGTTCTATATAGTAACTATATATCTTAATAACTTTACATCTTAGTAACATGCCAAACCCAAAGATTTCTGATCAAAGCATTCAAAAGCTGGGATTTTTGATTACATTATTCATAGATTTTAAGATCTGTAGGAACAGATAAAATCATGCAGTCTGGCCTTACGTACCCAAATGCTCATCTGGCAAACAGTAAGAAATTCCTGTTTTGCGGCTGTACTTGCTACGAAGAGTGTGTATCCAAGAGATTGTAGGAGAACTATTTCATCAGAGGAACCAACTTAAATGTTAGCAGACTGTTAGCTTGCCTTTCATGATTAGTCTAAAATCACTGTATTGCATTAAATGGGAAGCTTTTCCTTTCCTTCCTAACAAGCTACAATACAAGGCTAATGTGATACAGGTAACAAAATATTAACCTTTATACTATTCCATTTTTTCCAAAAGACAATGAAAAATTAATCTGCTTGTATAATGTTGAGGAATTAATTGGGGCTGCCCCATTTCATAAGACTTGATTAAAATGAAAAAGGAATAGCGTGATGAGAAGCAAAGAAGTTAGAAAAGAGGAGACCCCAGTAATAAGAAAATGAAACAAGGGCTTGAAAACACAGGTTCCAAAATCCCAAATCATCCAAAAAAAAGTAGTAAGTGAAATCCCCAAAATACAGGATCAAAAAAACATCAAAGCAAGCACGTATACACTGCCAACAATTAGAACAGTATTAATTAGCAACAATGTTCTTTAATCTATAAATAATAAAATGATCAAACGGTCCCACAGAGAGGTGTATAACAATACATAGAATTTTACAGTTGTAGGTCAAAAAGTCTATTTAAAATCCCTGTGGCTAATTCATATGTTCAGATTTAGAGGCCTGTTTATCGTTTAGTTGAGAGATCACTCCGAGGTGATGAGATGTCGAAATTAGCCCCAGTGCCTCAGACAAACTACATAGCAAAGAATGAAGAAACTGTATTCAATCTCTACTTCTTTGTAATGAAGGAAAAGGATGCAGTAAGTAGAAAACTACAATAGGAAAGAACCTATGTTTTAGAAAAACATGAATAAGAAAGAACCTATGTTTTAGATGGTTCAACGACACCAGAAGAGTTGCTGGGACCTGCAAGGCCTACCTTCTGTTTAAAAACCACCTCCACAAGGAAGAAGAGATGGGTTATAGTTGTAGGCGACTCCCTTCTGAGAGTAGCAGAGGTTCAAATATGCCAGGCAGACCCCCTTGCTAGGGAAGTATGCTGGCTCCCTGGAGCCTGGGTCCAGGACATCCCTAGGAAACTTCCTAGCCTGATTCGGCCCTCGGACTACTACCCACTGTTGCTCTTTCACATGAGTGATGATGAGGTGGCAACCTAAAATTTGAGTTACTGGCATTTTATAATACACTGAAATCAGATCATTCTCCATCTACTCTTTGATTATTTCCATAGAGGAGCAGAACTCTGTAGCTTTCTTTATTGAATCATGTATTGATTTTTTTTTCCTGAACACTTCTGCAGTTTATCAGTCTTACAGTTCTAACTGTGACCTCCAACATGTTGCATTCCTGTCCAGATGACTTAATCTGAAGACTCAATGAATACATTTTCTATTCCTTTATTGAAGTCATTAATAAAAACATTGACCAGTACCAGACTCCAGACAGACTCCCTCAGAACATCCAGTTTGACAGTAGGCAGTTTATAATTACTCTTCAAGTAAAGTTTCCTGTCTAATAACTCTTTCACCACTGATTTTTCCCTAGCTTGTTCATGAAATCACCTCTAAACAAAGTACCACCGAAATCAAGATAGATCAAGTCTACTTTTCCTATAAGATCAAAGGCTCTTGATTTGTCATAAAAAGAAGGAATTTACATTAGGTTGTCTAGATCAGGATTGCTTATTAGTTGTTTTCTTGTTATCAGCTTAAAAACTGCTTGATCTTCTACTTTTCTGGAAATCTGTAGTTCCTAGACTCCTCTTTTTTTCTTTTAAAAATAATATATTTATACAGGCATTACACTTGTCATTTTCTGCTCTTGAAGAAACTCTTCTCAGTTTTCATAGAAATGATCCTGGGCCTGCTCCACTTACTTCTCAGAGTATCCTCAGACAACCTGAGAGCAGATATCTGTCAGAGTGTATTCTGACTGTTCTTTCCAGTGTGGACTCTTAAATTTGTTAGTGATGCCAGCTTTATTAAATATTTGGTCTTACCCGGCTATTTTGGTCAAGGCAAAAAATCTTTGAACAACCGTTTCAGTGTAAAACCCCCTGAGATCTTTCCTTCCCTACTAAAAAGTCAACTCTTTCCTTAGCTGTGTTCTAACTAGGCTTATAGTCATGATTTTCTTTATGTGCTTTGCTACTGATACTTCATTTATATCTTGGTCTAGCTGCTAATGTTCTTTGGGTTTTTTGTGTGCGTCTATTCTTTTGCATTTGTTCTTTTTTATGGGACCTCCTTCGAGTTTCCACATGCTTTCTTCTTGTTTCCATGGCTCTTGAAGATCTTCTGCTATAGCTTACTAACTTCCTTAGCTTTCCTCATCACAAACATAGTTTGATCTTCTCTCTTTTACATAGTTTTCTTCAAATATCTGTCCATTCTCCTAAACAGTTTCTTCATTTAGGCTAGTCCTGCAGTCTGTTATTTTTTTGAATTTAATCAAGAATTTTGCATAATTTTTTTTATTTTAAAGCATCATATTATCATTAATTTCCTTCATCTTTGGATTTATATCACTTTTGGTCAGTTCAGGGTCATTCCTGGCAACATTATTAGTATTCATGGGAATGAGCATCATATAACAGCACCAAGAGGGCTAGCTGGATGTTGGTGACTTTCCCACAATGTCAGATTGGGAGCACTGCAGGGTCCCAGTAGCTAGCCAGAAAGTCTTTTCAGCCTCTGCTGGAGAGAGACCAGTCTGTAGTTTTCTTTCTGGAGTATTCTTGAATCTCAGGTCCTTTGCAGCATGGCACTTCTCCTTCGCCATTCCTGGAGGTTATGTCTGCAGTTTTGGCTGAACAGTGGCTTCATTGTTGACTGTGTGGTGTGGGGCAGTGGCAGCACTGTTACAGCAGGAGAATAGAAGTGCTCCATGACTAACCAGCACCTTTGGGCAAGGCGTGCAAAGCTACTCAACATCTTCTTTTCTCTCCAAGAGCTGCCCATGGGGTAATTTGTTCATGTGGGCAGCTTCAGGCCTGCCCCACAGTACTACTCTCAGGGAACTCCTCTCTTTCTCTGCCTCATATTCCCATCTCAGTGTCTGAAGTAGGACATCACCCCTACTCTCCCAATGAAGTGAATGCCAGTGTGTCCTTCACTCACTGCACCGTACACAAAGCCCAGGATCCTTTACTCCTTCCTCTCTCCTCCTGAAACTCTGAAATGTTGCTACTGAAGTACTGTTACGTGGGCTCTGCTTCTCTGAATTCTCTACCTCCTGTGATACTGCTTCATTGCCATTTTTCTTCTGTAGGGGTAATGGTCCAATGGTGGAGGTTTGGTCTGAGTGGCATGACACAATCCTTCTTGTTGTGACTGAGGAATTATATCACACCTTCTCTCTGGTTGTTGGTGTCTTGGTGTCCTTTGTGCATAGACACCACCACGGAGAGGCCACGGGAATGGAGTCAAGCTGCGTCCATAGCGTACAGCCAGGAATGGCAGCCAGGAGGTGCTCCTGAGTCCTACAGCATAGAAACATACGTGTAAATGTAATATACCTGGTGAGCTATAAACATAAAAAAGTTTAATTTGGGTTCTTGGAAACTACTACCATTGAATCTGACTTACCTTCTGGGAAAGTTGGTTGCACCTGTAATGACGAACAAGATGCTTGAGGAAATGGATTAGCACAGTGCCTTGGACGCTGCCTGCTGGGTGGATTCAGCATGGCTTCTGAGGCCAGAAATCCTCCCTGCCAACCTGAGGCACTTCTGTGAGGGAGTCATTTGAGCACATAAACTAAAAGGAACCAGTACCGGCAACATATGTAGCCTTCAAAAAGACTTCAGTAAGGTTCCACACCAAGACTTCAGTTACAAGACTATAAGAAAAGTCCTTTCATGAACTTAAATCTGATCAAACACCTGGTCATTTTTCAGAGTTTAGAAATGTCACTGGTAGGCTCCCATAGGTTCCAGTGCTAATACTAATTTTATTCTGCAAGGACCAAGGAAACTTCAAAAAGGTAAATGCATGGTTAAAAGGTGGCAGGAGAACTTTAGTATAAAAGGTGAACCTGGGGAAAAGTCATTTAATCTGTGCCTATGTGATGCAAAACTCAGAGCTGGCAGCCATAACTCAGGAAATAGACCTTGGAGTCATTGGTGTCCAGTTTCCAAAGTTGTCATCTCTATATGCAGTGGCAGACAAAAAAGCAGCAGCATTGGGCATTATCAGCTCTGAAAAGCTCTGAAGACAAAGCACATGAAAACATTCTGCCAGTGTATTAAGCTGGAATGTGACACACCTTGAGTGCTGTGTGTGCAGTCCTGGCTCCATGTTTCAGCAAGGATTTAGCGGAGTTGGAGGTGACACATGAGAGAAGTAGTGAAAGGGATCCAGGGAATAGAGCACCTGCCTTCCAAAGGAAGACTGCAAAGGTTTGGGTTGGGTCCTTTTTTTTTTTTTTTTGGAAGGGGAGAAAAACTAAGTGAGAGAATCACGAGGGTGCAGGGTAAGCTGAATACAGAGCAGTTATTGACCATATTCTGCAATACTATAACCAGGGAGCACTTGGTGAAGCAAGAGGGAGACTGGTTTAAAAGCAAGCACTCCTTTACCAAGCACATAGTGAACTCTTGTATCTTTCTCCCATGGGGGGTGTGAAGTCAAGCAGTACCAGCAGACTGAGAAAGAGACAAATTTATGATCAGTAGGTCTAACAGGTACCAAAAGGACTAGAGAGGGAAATAACCTCTAATAACCCTAATCCAATGATTGCAGAAGCAGGGATAGTGCAAGGGAAGTGGTCTACCATGGTGGGACAGGTTCATGTATTACACCTCTGACTGCTGCTTCTGCAGTTAGAGGGCCAGACTGGATGGACCACTTCTCCTGCCCAGTTGGGCTTCTCTTTTCTTCTTGTGTTCATTTTAGGGGGACAGGGGAGATCAAGAACTGAGTATCTTTACACCCCTGAATCTGGGTTGTCTCCAGCTCCCTTTCTGTATGAGCTAGCAAAATTGCTTATACTGCAGTGCTCCTGGGGTTTTGCATTGCAGAATGGTCTGGAGGCAAAGGAGAAACAAACTGACTGAAAAATATCTCACTGCAGTCTTATTAGCATATCTGGGTCTCTCTCCTTCCCTCTTATTTGAAACTGATTAGCCCTTAGCAGAAATTGTTGCTATTAGTCCCTAAGTACATGACCTTATACCACTTGCTTCATACACTTCATTACAAATATAAAATACTTTGACAGAAAACATGTATTCCATATACAATACAAAGTAATTATACATACATATACATATCCGGTATGTTATATGCATTTACATATAAATATTGAGTAAAGTTACTGTCATTTCTGGGTCAGGATGAACTTTTACACAGAAGTGACCTCTATCTTGAAGATGGAATACATGTTTTCTGGTAAACTAATAAATAGTTTTTGAAAACTTTGAATTTTCATTTACATACCATGTGTAAATTTCTCTTCTCATGTCATTTCCATAGTTTTTAATTTTTTCAGAATCTTCATAATGTTTGTCATAATTAAGAAGTTATCCATTATCAGAGACCTGGGTGACCAGCACCTTTCAGCTTGGTGATTAATTCACCTTTAACCACTATAAAGAAGTTTATGTGCAATAACTTCATGCCGATGCAATGTTTGTGACAGATTATTATCATCAATATTTTTTGGAAAGTTTAACATTGTTTTACTATTGGCTACATGTATCTTTCAGCATCTGCCTCTAAAACTCAAAAGCCTTTTAATAATCCTGTTTTTCTTTCCACATATTACAGAGTAATTAATTCTGCATTCTCTTTAAAATGGTGATCAGGAGGCCTGGCCAATACTGCCTTCTCCCAAGCTTTCTTAGGCCAGTGGTCCCGTATACATCTAAATGATTGTACTTCTCTGCTGAGAATAACTTAAAGAGAAGGGAAGTTAGTTTTAATATAGAGCTCTCCCCCCATGCAGTTGCAGTGTATTTCTCCTCAGCAAAGGGAACTTCAGACTCCTCTGGATTGCAAACAAATGCTGCCATATAGTAACTGAAAACTTTCTTCTCTTTACATTTTTTGGGGTATCTTTGTTTTTTTGTCTGATGTGCAGCATTGGAATATATGTCCCTTTTGTCATCCTAGACTCTTTAATTATTTTTTTTTTAATTTAGCATCTTTTTAGCTGATTTGAGCCTGATTTGATAGAACCTTCTTAAGTCAGAAAAAACACTTCTCCTTCTGTCCAGTTCATAAAAACTCCTTCAACACTGCAGTAGAGCGCAACAAGTGAATCTCCTTGTAGACACAGTTTGTGGTTCCATGTTCTCCAATTTCTCTGTGGTAAACTGTATGTGAACTCTAAATCTTGCTACTTAGCACTGCTCACTCATGCGCTCAAAGCCATTAACGCTGCATCTCGGCAGTACTTTCAAAATAGGGCAGACACACAAGAAGAAACAATTTAGCTGCAAATGTTTTAAATTTGCCAATAACATGTACTGAAAAGATTGCCAAGCAACTTTTAGCTGTGGCCTTTTCTACTTGCACTGCCTACAACTCAGTCCCAAAGGTGTGGATGACTCTCTCTTACACTGTTCTAGGCTCTTCTAGGCTAACAGCACTTAGAGGAGGTACTTGCATCTTTTCCTCTAGAAAAGCATGATTTATAAACTGGGCTATATATGCTTGCTTACCATTACCTTTTTTTTTTTATATAGTTGTAGGTGGTTCAATGTTTGCAAAGGACATAATCATAAGTGCTGATAGCTCTATGTCCACAGGGTCTGCTAGCTTTTCATGAAACAGCAGGAGTTCTCTGGCACTATTTGGTCTACAGATTTTAGCTTATGCAACTGATACTTTTGCATTTTTTATTTTTCCGCCTGGGGACTAACTAATGATTATTTGGATCATTTCCTACTCTTCTCGTCTCAGTGTCTGCCCCTTTCCTGAACTGTATGTCTGTATAGCAAATATGA
The DNA here is from genome assembly GCA_033628505.1 of Tringa tobata. Classification (NCBI taxonomy): domain Eukaryota; kingdom Metazoa; phylum Chordata; class Aves; order Charadriiformes; family Scolopacidae; genus Tringa; species Tringa tobata. The sequence goes on from JAHREE010000480.1 coordinate 3,835,153, forward strand.
TATGATTCATGGTATGTAAATGAGCCAAAAAGAAGAATTATCTGTTCTCTTTAAGCAAGCAAAACATAGGTTTGTCTATTGTATAGATAACATCAGGAAGCTGCTCAACACAAAAGCATGTATTTTTCTAATAACACAGGTAATTCCATTTAATGAAAAGAGGACATTTTCATGTCATCTTCATTTCAGTAAAATTTTCCTGGGCAATATCTTACACACATTGTGAGTGTTTCATAGTTATTTCCAATTTCAGAAAAGCTCATTGTGCATTCCTCAGTATTTATATGTAAGCAGTTGGGGATTCCTTAAAATTTTAATGTTAAGCACAGTTTAAAGATCTCTATGCTGTGGGCTTTCCCTTTCAAATTCCTATTCAGAAACTTGGATTTTGAATGCTTATATGAACATCATAGAATGTGTGCACTGGAAAATACTTCCCTTCATACTTTTGTAAGAAACCAGGGCCAATGCTTGACAGTTATATATCAAATTGTACAAGGGTGAAGTGGGGTTTGTAATTCATTTTGACAGTTGGAAGTAAATCATGCCGGACCACAAAAAAAATGCAGATGAAAATAAAAAAGCTTTCTGCTTGTTTTTTCTTTCTGTGGTGAAATTCTTAATCATATCAAGACAGTATTTGCTGTCCTCTGACTTATATAGACTATGCACTGTCCCCTTTCTCTTTAAAGGCTTTATGTTATGATCCTTAGTTAAGTTCCGCAGTAATCAAAAAAGCACAATATTCTGGGCTGGGGAGGGTTCAACTAAGTTCATGCAATTTTGTAGTTGCTCTTGGTGGTTATTTAGCAAATATATATACAGACAGACTACAGAATATTTACAGAAGGAGAGAGAAACTGGTAATTGCAAGTATTTGCTTAAGTAAGCTGATTCTGATCTAGCCAGGACACAGGAATGTATATCATGTAACCCCAATTTCACACCTTCAAATATATTGAGAATTAGGTATAGATGAACACAGGACACAATACACATACTGATCAAGAACTTGCAGAATAATTAATGCTCTCTTTAAATAATGAATACATTTGACAAAATCAGTTTGTTCAGAAACAATCCATGAACAGATAGGTATATTCAGCGAATATGATTTTTGTTATGAATTATTAACCTATGACTAGTAATTAGCTCCCAAACATGGAATTCTAACACAAGCCTTTTGCAAGGAGCCTCTCCCTCCCAAATATTTAAAATGTCTGTCAGCAGAGCAGACATTGCGACATCTCAGGAACAGAGTTAACACAAGAAATTCATCATTTAATTGAACATGGAGTTTTGTGAAATATTTTACACAAAGCACTTTTTACTCAGGCTACTTTCCTTTCACCCACTGTGAAATCAAGAATAACAGAGGAAGTTGGACAAGCTGATGATCAAAGTTTAAATGTCGCTCGCAGCATCTCATAGACCTCAATTTGAATTCTGCCCAGTGTGATCTGTGACATTCATATTGTCTTAAGGAAGCTGTGAAAGAAAAGGGAAAAAGAAAGCTCACTGTCAGGAAAAAAAAAAGAAAAGCACGCCTGAATTAAAATGTAAATTAAAAAAGAGGGAAGTAATCACTCTTTTGTGCTTTGCTGCTGATGGCAACAGGGTTGTGTAAAGATAAATACCCACTTAGTCATGCTCCTGAATTTAAGGTGCTCATGTAGTCTCTGTTACTGCAGTACCTAAACATGTCACCAACCTTCTTGTAGGTGTACACATAATCCCCCTTTGAAGTGGCAAAGTTTTATTCTCTATATTTTAAATATGAGGAGCAAAGAGTGAGTGAGGGAGAATTGTCTATGCCCAGTAAGGTCTGGATTAATGTCACCAATTTTAGGGGCTTCACTGAGGCACTTAAGCTAGTAGTGCAACTGCCCTTTTGCAGAAATGGAGAGTCCCAGGTGGCCTTTCCCCTGATGTCCCTAGGTACTTCAGTGCAGTGACTACGGTTAGGCAAAGTCACCCAGAGAAATGATGGTGGAGCAAGGATCTTCTGAGTGCTTCTCCAGCTCTCTCATTTCTGGAGCTTCCTTCACTTGTCAAGTCTTTGCTTATTATTATCACAAAAAAAGGGGACTATGTGGTGATGATAGGTGACTATGTGAGTTCACGCCGACTGATATTCACTTTGACTGTGGGGTTATGACTAAAATCGTCATAACACTTCCAGTTATTGCTGGCAGCTGTGACTGAAAGGCTGTCAACCAAAGGGACAGGAAATAAATTCTTTCCTCTACAGCTACTGTGCCGCACTTGTGGGTGATGTGGTGGAGTGTGCATTGCTGCCTCAGTGTCACACCGCTTCTGCAGGCAGCGGGAGGGCAGCAAGCGCTCCCATGGCCAAGCATCTCAATGCACATTTTTCTGGAGTGCTCAGTTTGCTCAAACATTGCTGCAGGCACACGGTTTACAAAGGAGCTGTTTTGCCTGCTTGCAACCCTTTTTGTTTTGCTAATCTGTAAGATTTCATGTCTGGGGAACAAACCCTTCTGCCTGAGCTCAAATGAATAGTTCTGCTAACTTCAGGAGTATTGGCTGCCATAAGGCAAGCAGGACTTGGTTTGTTCTCCTACCACTGGTAAAATATTACAAAAATTACTTAAATTTACAGAGTCATTTTGATAACACAGCTGTAACCAGCCTTGAAGTATTTTGATGTTAGCCTTCAGACCACAATATAAGTATGTCTTGTTTTCCTTAAAAAAAAGAAGCTCAAACTCTCATGCTGTAAATATTGAATTATCATTAATATATTAGCACAGAGAACTTAAGCCCTAAGACCTTCACGGTCTTTGCTGAAGTCAGCAGCTTCAACCAGAGCCTATCACTGGTGTCTCTTGTGTAAATCCTTTGAAGTTATTACTCCTATGAAGTGAGGAGAGAAACCAGGATTTTAAAGGGGAAAAAAAGTATGTATTCAACTGGCAGATGAGTTATGTTCTGGGAGGAGGTGGGAGCAGAGTGGAAGCCTGTGTGGTGGACAGCACAGAACCACAGATTGTTGCCAAGGGCTGATCACCAGCTTGCATTAATGCAGCACTACCAATGTTGGTGTAACTATGCAGGTTTCCACCTCCTGGGAGACTGCAACTTTCTACTCTGGTCTCATTTGAGCTACTCTCACTTCATCTTCTGCGAGGAACCCCCTGAGACAGAAGTTAAGATCTTACTCCTCCCACCCAGGACAGAGGTCCTGGTGGTTGCCCCAGCTGAGAAGAATCTTCGGACTGAAAGAAGGCTGGAGGGGGGACACATGAGAGGAGTATATATGTATTATCCAGGCGCTAAAAACTGTACTGCAGCTCCTACTGCCAGCCACAAAACTCCCTTGCACTGCCAATGCTAAGATCACAGTTTGTGTTGCAAGACTTGCCTACACCACTCACCTTTGTGAAAGTCTTGAAGTTTTCCAAAGTAGAATTAATCCAGGTTCTTGTTCTTATAAGAAAAAACCCAAGGTGACAGGAGTAACCAAGTCAGACTCCATTGAGAAACCTTATCCTTGTGAAAAGAGCAACACCTCTTCATTTTGGTGGGAGGATCCAAACAGCACACTACTCGGGCAGTTGAGATATAATAGTGCTTGAAGCAGATGAACTTCACGTGTTAAGTAGAGGTAACTAACTTTCTTTTGTGGACAGATTTTGCTTCTTAATCTGTCCTTTCCCTCTGTAGTTACACAGCACAGAACTAATCTGACATTTGAAGAGGGCACCAGGGGAAATATAGTTCAGTACATTATATAAACAGACAGGATACACTAACATGCTAAAGACTCTGTACAACTTAGTGGAAAAATCCCTACTGAACATCCTTTCCTATTGCTGTAAAAAAAGCAGTTTCAACTTCTGTTCCTTAGAAATTGGAGCTATTGGAATAAATATTTTATGTGCTGTCCATCAAGTTGTTAATGTCACCTGAAGAACTGAAGAGCATTTTGCCTTTGTGTAAGTGGAAATTAGGCAAATAGAGCTGCAGATTTTCCTTTAAGAAATTTAGGGAGTTGTGAAGGTTGGGAAAGGTATTTTGTTCCATGATTACTAACCATCAGACTTCCAGACCTATAGTGACTGCGACTTTATGTATGTTTAACTGTCAGAAAGGATCTCCCCAGAGTGGCAGGACCTGTGGATGAAAACTAAGATGCCTATGCATTGTTAATCTTTCTGCTTTTTAAATGCAATGGCAGTAGGGTCTGCCACTGTTGTAATGGTAAAGTACGTTCCTGCTTTAGGTAAAACTCTAAACTGAGTCACATTAGGTTGGATCACATAAAGAAACATGGATGAATCTCTTGCAGCCAGAGGTCCTCCTGAACCAGTTGGAAAAAAAAGCAAGGAGTATAGCAGACCAGACAAAACTTTTTGGTACCTTTTCAGAAAGTATTATGATCAACCAGGGATTCGTTTTCCTTGCTAGTTCAATTCCTTAAGCCTTGTCTAAACTATGGAAATGTACCATTCTAAGAAGTGGTCAGCCCTCCTGACATGGTTGTAAAATACCTCATGTCCATACCTATAGGCCTGATTTGATTTGTGGAAGTGTGCAAAAAAAAGTAATAATTCCCACTGGTGGGAGCCACAGGGTAGACAAGACGTCTATGACTGTAGCTATTTTTACCACCATTTTGCTTTGCTTTGCTTTTCCAATAGGTTTAATGAAAACTGTGGTTGTGGCTCCCACTAGTTTTAACACATTCAGCAGCACTGGAATTGAACCTGTGGAATTTTAACCAGTTGTAAATTGTCTCACTATTAACTCTGCCAAAATTGCTCCGTCTTTCTTTTCTTTTCTTTTCTTTTCTTTTCTTTTCTTTTCTTTTCTTTTCTTTTCTTTTCTTTTCTTTTCTTTTCTTTTCTTTTCTT
>JAHREE010000480.1:3840319-3870659 GCA_033628505.1 Tringa tobata
CTTCCTCTCTCTCTCTCTCTCTCTCTCTCTCTCTCTCTCTCTCTCTCAATACAGTTTATATTACATTTGATGTGAGTTATTCAAACTATTACTGGAGTCTTATACATTAAACTTGCATGGTCTTAACGCCTGTGCAAACAGAAGTCACTACCCTTCATGCAGTAACTTCCCTGAAGTTTACTTCTGGCCTTTCACAGTTTTCAGGTCTCACTGAAATGACAGAGCTGCCAAGGGCATCCGCAGAGTTACTGCCCCTGCTGTGACTCTGCGCTGTGTGAAAACCATAAGCAAGATGTGTGGCAGCTCTACCTTCCCTCTGAGGGACATGCCAAATGCCCGTACAGACCAGAGGGTCAGCTAAAGGACCATGGGGGATCTAGGTGGAGGAGCTGGGATGTACTTGGCAGCTGGTCAGAGAACTTAGTGGCTGGGCAAAACCAGAGGGAATGATCCCAAGACAAGAACAGCTCATGCACCCACATGTGTGGCTCTGCTTGTGTCACTCAATATGCCTCGTTCAGCTAGAAATAGCCCCATTTTTACTGCTGGCACGTAGCCAGGGTGTTGAAAAGCTTTGTGTGGGTAAGTACCGGAGAATCGGGTTATGGCCTAACTCTACACTTTCCTCACATTACACAAATACTAGACATGGTACCAAGGGGGATACATTTTTAACCTTAACACTTCTGTGATGGATAGTAGGACGGATAGCTATGCTTTCTTTCTAAGAGACTTTCATTTACATTTGGGGCTCTCAGGTGACAGACTACTATTCTACCCTCCTTCAGCTCTCTTTCAATGAATATGCACAATTGCTGCTTAGTTCCAAAAACAATTTTTAAGCTGAAAATAAATGTTTTCTTTTCTCTAGAAGGGAGAGAAAAATCCATACGTCCTACAACCACAGGCTGTGGCTGTATCTTTAAGCTTTTGAATCTTTACAACCAATTTACAAATGAGTACATTTCTATAACCCCTGTGAATAGCCATGTTTTTTTAATGCAAGAATCTGTTTTATTTGGACTATCTCTCTTCTTTTTTTTTTTTCCACCAAGAAAGCGTACCACATGAAGAAGAATGTGTGGGCGTTGTGAGAATGAGTGATTTTCAAGCTGTGAGGACGTTATGGCCTCATGTACCCCAGGAAAAGTACTCGCTGCTGACGACCGGTGTCAACAGTGACTGCGGCTGAACAGTGCTGAAAACAATTTAAGTCTTTTTGTCCCCCAGCTCACACAGTATTCAGCAACATTTCAGGTAGTTTGATTAAAATCTGAAGCGGCACTGATTCGGCTAGCCTGGTATTAACAGGAGAGTGAGCCCTAGTGTAGACAGCTGCCTGGCTCCAGAAGCCATCAGCAGTGCTCTGTGTGCTCGACGTGTCCTGGAAATGGCTTCTGAGCCAGAAAGCTGTCTACACTAAAGTGTTCACTATTTATGCCACCCCTTTTTCTTTTTTTTTTTTTTTTTTTTGTGTTAGCATCAGAATGGGGTGAAAATTAAACAAGTGCAGTTGAAAAACATAAATATCCTTTTTGATTGAATTTTCTCAGCAAACAGAGAGTTAAGATACTTTGGTGAAATCTGAATTACTTTTTCTTCATATCCTTTTCACAACAGTAAAAGGAAAGAAAGATAGACTGAAAGGGAAACAAACCCAGTAGTTTTTTGGTTTAAGATTTTAAATTAAAAATATAATCTTGGCAGTGTTCGTTTTAATTCTTCCCCAAAGAAAAAGACTATTTCACATTAGCTTGTTATGTATCTATGAATGTAGAAAGTGCAGTGCACTTTAACGCTGTTTCCACGGGAAACAGCATGAACAATCCTCTATTACCCAACATGTACTTCCAAATGAAGCTGAAATGCAAAGCTAGTAGCTTCAGTCTCCAATAAAAAGTAGCAATAGGTATCAGCACCTTGTTAAGAGAAGGGCTTTTTAATGGCATCCTGCCCACCTAATGTATCTCAGCCCATAGACTGAGAGGGAGACAAAAAAACCACCCCTCATGTGAGGAAAGACAAGCCAGCTAGAACTTCTTATTGAATAAAAGAATTCTGCAATTCTTTTGAAAAATTCTTGTGAAAAAAGAGCTAAACCCAAACATTTGGCCTGATGAGTGAATTCAAACACATTGTGAACAGAATCTACCTAATTCATATTTACAGAATTTAATAGATTTAACCCTACTTGCTGCCGAACAGATGCAGAAAGCTGGGGGCTGAAACATTCTAAGCGCTGAAGCAGGATCCTACAATACTTTCTGCCATTTGGCAGAACACTTGTACGGCAGAGAGCAACATTTTTTACACATGGAGCAAGGGAGAAACAGATATTCACAAGGAGCCCCTTTGCTCATGGGAAAGCACGTACACTGTGAGGTGTCATCCCAGCCCCAAATGTGCTCTGATGCCAAACCATGTCCATTCAGAGCAGCAGGTTTAAGCTGTCTTCTCAAAGAGACAACTTCTGTTCCCCAACTATGTGTGGAGATGAGGGAGACCTCTCATCTAACTTCAGTCACTTACATGAGGGCAAATGTTCTCCATATTCGTCCCTGAGCTACATGACTTTGCACTTCTGTTGGAAGTTGAAACAAATAAATAAAACCACAAGGAATCATGCCTACTCCGTTAAAAGCAGACAATGTAGCTGCTTGTTTGCATGCTTATGTGTTACGATTCTGTCATCAGACAACACTGGAGATCTTAACAGCAGCCCACAGCACTGGAAAAATTGTCTGTTTTTTAGAGCCTCCTATCAGATACAGAGTATTATGCTGGATTCTTTGTACAAAAACGTGTTTGGAAACTGTTGGAGGTCTTGCTGTGCAGAGAAAAGTCTCCAACAAGCGTACCAGGTGCCACACCTCTCTGCCTTGCTGAAACCGTGTGCGAACCAGGTGCATTTGAAAAGTGTGCGGACTGTATTTTCTGAAATTATGCTTACCCCCTCCTGTTGGTTCACTGATCATCCCCCTTCACACGCATGAACATAGTTGGCGCTCGACGCTTCTCCTTTCACGTGCAATAAATGGAAAGGTCATTAGTGCTGTCAGTCACCAGTACATCTTGTTCTCTAGACCTGCGAAGCACATTGGGCTCCCTGTCTGTTTCCCAGGCTCGGGAAATTCAGGAAGGATAGGCTTTGGAACACAATGGAAAATTTCCTTGCATTAGCTACCAGAAAAAAGAGACACCCTGAAGGCCTTGTCTTTTTTCATTAAATTCATAAAAAGCTGTATAATTACAAAGCTTGTGCAATGCTAATTTTCTACATAACTTTCACACTTTATCAGCCCTAAAATATATCTGAAGTGGCAGCACTGATACACAGATCAGGTGCCAGCCCACATATCCTGCCATAGATAATGTGAGCCACAGAAGCACGGTCTAGTCTGCAAAGAATTAGGAAGAAATACCTCCACTAAGGAGAAATGCACTGGCTGGATTACTCAATGAGTGCTGACAGGAGAGGCATTAAACCAGGGCATTAACAGACTGCAAGAATTGCAGATTTGCCCCTGCTAGGCAGAAATGTGCCTTAATCATTAAATTAATGATAAACAGAACCTCCAAAAATCGCATGCAACTATTAATAAACAATCTCACAAGGTTACATTTCATTAATAACCATAAACAAATCTATAAATGGTGCCCATTGGAAGGATAATGTTTTTCCCTCTCCCTGAGAACATATGTTTGTAAACCGTGTAACTGGGCCCCGAGTAATTTTGGAGTGAGTAATTTCCGAATGTGCAATTACAAATGGCTAAAGTGCAATAGCTCCCCGAAGCATCATCACAATTTCTGCAGTGAGTGTTTAATTGTAGCCAGACTTTGTAACCTTACCATGGCCTGTGTCCTTGCCATAACCCTAGGCCTAAGCTCCACTCTTCAACATATGGGAAAATTTTTCAAGCTGATTGCTCCAATCTGATTAGGGGAAGTTATGTAGCTGCCATTTATTCAGAGTCTTGTTACCACACTCCAACAGCTGCTTTGTAAAAGATTCCCATTAAGGCCATTTTCTGCCTACTCCAATTCCAGCACGCCTGTCAAAGTAATTGTGATTGCACTGATCGTTCCGAGGGTGCCAGCAATAAAAAAATTAGAAATCTCTTTGATACCGGGTTTGCAAAAAGCTACTTCAATACAACGGTAAATTGGTTCGGAGAAAGTGCTTCCTGCCTCAGCCAGCTTTCCTATCCTGAATCCCTTGGTAAATTCCCCAGTGCATGAGGGCACAGGTGTCTCCAGGGCAGTTTGAGAGGAGAACTTACTCTGTAGCAGGTGACTAGTAAAAACCTAGCACAATTCCATTTTACGACAGCAGTCTTTCCCTCCAGTTGCCACTTTGGCAACCTAAAAAGTTTTGCTGGGTTTTTCACTCCCCATTGTGGTAATGTTGAGGTTAGTAAGATGCACACAGTTGAAACGTCATGCCAATACTGCAAAGTAAGTGGAGAATAGATGGCCTTCCATCATGGTGATTGTTTCCTAATTGAAAAAAAATAAAAGAAAAAAAGAAAAAGAAATGTCATGTGTTATGAAGTGGGATTGTCTAAAGGATGAGAAGGCCCCCTCAAATTGCTGACAGTCATTTCAACCTGTTCAGAAAGCCATCATCCACACTGGATAAAGTATTATTTTTTCTCTTATTTATTCAGATATTTAGTTAGGTTCAGAAGTTTAAAATAAAGACACAGAGAGAATTGATCTCACTCAGGTTCTCATATGAATATGTAAATGATTGGGTGAGTAAAGGTTAAAAATGGCCCAGGCTTTTGGTTAGAAACAGCACCCACATAAATGTTTGTTGAACTCCTTGGAGTTGCTTAACACTTATTCCAACACAGATGCCTTTGTCCCTTTACATTTCTAATGTGCTTTTGCATTTAGTGATGATTTAATCATAGCTTGGTAGCCAGAGATACAAGATTACCAAATTTTTGACATTCTTTCTTCTAGCTAAACGAGAATCAATGTTAACATGATTAATGTCTGTTATATGTTTCAGTGCTTGCACCTCCATGCGTCAACTATAAATTTCAAATGCAAAGGAAATAAAAGACTTTTAGTTAGGATCGTACCCACCTTAAGAAACTTCAGGCTAAAAACTGGCAATTACTAATTACTTTATATTACATAAAATTCATGGATTACAGATTTTGGAATTGTGGGTTATATTCCATTTCTAACTGTAGTGGCTTGGCTGAGATACTTTAAGCAGGTTTTTCCTCAAGTGAGAAAGTACTCTGGTCTTGCTTTATTTTGGGCCAAAAGTAAAATGCACAAATCTAATGAAAATTCTCCAACCTGCATTTTACTGTCAGCAAAGTGCATTTATTGTTGACATAGGCTTACTGAGAACCTCTGCCTAGACTGTGTGAAATGTAAAATTTAACCCCCAAAATCCAGTTACAGCTTAACCACAGTTTAAGTAGACTAACTCTGCCCAATCTACACGTTTTATAGCTAAGATCTTCTAAGAATTAAAAAAAAACTCAAATAACAGTATTTCTCCTTTATTGAGGAAGAAAGATTTGAATTCTAGTTATTCTGTGCAATGGAAACTTTTGAGAAGTTGACAAATGGAAAAGTTCTGCTCTAAGATGCAAAACCAGTTAATTTAAATGATTTTTCTCTCTTTAGGTGGTGAGTCCAAATTCTGGGTATAGATCAGGTAACAGCTAAAGGCTAAGATATGTGCACGTGGGGTCCTGTGCTAAGCATCAAACCTAAAAAAATTACCTAAGAAAGCCGCTAAGCAGGTTTCTAAAGAGGACATAGTCTACAGTAAAAGGCATCCTTGAAAATGAGACTCTTTGTCTTTGGCTAGTTATGAAAATTGTCTTCGGTATCCACAAGGAGGGATCGCATGTGTTCTCTATTACATCTGACTTTCCAGGGGTCAGCAGCACAGAAGTTTATTTGGTGAGTTGTCCATGTTCCATGTTCCATGACAACTTGTCTGAAGGGGTCATGTTCTTGGACAGAGAATATTACACTTTCAGGCTATTTTTGATTAGTTCCTGGTGGCTAATAAGACTTCTCAGATGTGACTGAGCCTTACTGCGTAAAATAAAGTGGTTAGATATTCCAGAAAGAGATGCTGGCAGGGTGAATGTAGGATCTTTCTGCCATCAGTGCAGACGAGTCATACTCTCCAGAATCCCTTATGTCTCATCATCTTATCATAGCAGGGCTCTCACAGATTTATTTCTAGCTGTTTTTTGATGATGTGTATTATAGGGAAGGACAGTTTGGCATTACAGAGGCAAAAGGAGAAGACAGGCAAAGAATTTAATGTCATTAATTTTACCTCATGATCTCTTGGCAGAAAATACTTTTATGAAGTAATTTTTGGAGTTGAGGCAGAGTCTAAACGTTTTTAGCTTGTAAATGGTGGGGAATAGATTTTTATTTCCGTCTGGAGGCAGAAATGGTTTAACCAAGGCAACTGGTTCGTCACTTATGCCCACCCATAGCCTAAGGATCCAGTCCGAATGACAGCTGGCTGCCCACATCCAAACATTACCTGTGAGAAGCTTAAAATCCAGAATTCAACTACAAAGCTTTAAATTACTGTACTGAAAACTTTCTTTCTAAAGACGTTGATATATCCCATGGCTGAAACTGTTTTATTTGAATTTTATAAGAACACGTCTCCCTCGGTTTCCATGAAAATGTTACTTTTATGATGGCTTCTTGTAGGTCTCTGTTTATTTTGTGTCCATGTGAGTTAACTGTTGGTTAGACTTCCCTGGGCAGCTCTGTTTTTCCTAGAATTCTGTTGATGGGATTTTTTCAAATACTTGTTTTTTCTGGGACAAGAGACTGGGTGGCCAGGCTTCTCAATGGTGGTGAAGCAGTGGTGTAACACCTTCTGAGAGAGTGGCAAAATTGTTCAAATCCCCACTGCTTTATAGGGATTAATTTAATGAGAGCTGTCAGTGAACATCGGAGGTGTGAGAGAAGACCAGGGTGTTACAAGTGCTCTTGAAACCGTGCTCTGGCTGCATACCTGCCAACATTTCAAATGTTCAAAGTGGTAGACTTGGCAGATAGGCTGAGTCTGGTTCCTACGTCTGCCTGCTCCTGCAGAGCCTCCTGCTCCTTCTCTCCACACCTCTTGGAGAGGCCAACAGCTTCTTGCTCTTGCAGGCTGGCTTTCCCTCCTGAAAAGTCATGCACTCCCTGCTTGAATCCTCCTGTTGCTGGTGTTCAAAGAGGCAAGACACCTTCGATCCCCTGAGCAGGGTACCCTGCTCATTTTAGCAGTAGCAGAAATTTTGCAAAATGAGCGTGTTGAAGCAGAGGTTTAGCGTATTTCTAGGTGTATTTCTGGGCAGGTGTATTTCTAGGACACCAAGAGGAACACCAGTCAAAGCATTGGAAAGATGGATTACAAAGGGAGTTAATTAACATGCCCATTATTAAGTTATTTAGCAAAGGGGAGTGGTGAATATGCTAGGCATTGGAGGAAAAGGTCTTTTAGACATGAAGCAAAGCAGGAGAGAGGGTGGAACTAATGTCAGATCTGAGGTCCCCAAATTGGATTAATAAGTCCCACTTTGCTTTAAGCAGATAGTTTTCTCTCTGGTGGATAGAAATTCTTGTGAATCTACAGGTGCCGTAGGAAACACAAAACTGGTAGACTTGTGCACTAGATTTATCTGTCCACTAAGGATTTATACACAATTTTATACATAAAGAATCCAAGTACACCCAGGACAGACCTGATTTCCTGGGTTGTCACTGTGAAATGTATGTCTGCATGCTCAGCAATCTCAGTACACCCAGCATGAATGTGAGATGTTAACAGGTTTATACAGCACATGAACGCTTATCAGGGATTTGCAAGTTCCCAGAAACTCAGTAGATTCAGAAACTGTGAGCAAATGGCCAAATTCCTTTTGCCCCCACAAGGAGTCAACAGCAACATGGGAAAGGGGAGGTAGATGACTCACAGAAGTGAAAATCTATGGCCAGGAGCGTCGGAGTTGGCAGGTATGGGTATTACTACAAAAAAACCCCAAAACTAAAATAACAAAAGAAAGCGGTTGTGGAGGCCACACCTGGCCTGTGTCTATTGTGGCTGTAGCAGAAGGAAGGAAATAAGAAAGCAGAGCTCCCAAACCCCTAGCCTCCAAGTATCTGAATCTTCTGTAGCAGTACTCTTATTTTGACCGCAAAAATGAATCTGATGACCAACCACACAAACAAATGTTGGCCAGACCAGTCAGCTAATACTCTCTGCAGAGGCAGTCATGTTAAGGACTGCTTCTCTGGTTACCCAGATCCGAGCTTCTCTTCCTTCTGGCAGGTCATATTTTTCCCCACTGTCCCTCTGATCTGGTTAGCCCTTGGTGCTCTATATAGCCTGCCCACACCCACTGTACTTACCTCTAGTGAAGGGAGGGTGTGCGGTGGGGAAGTACAGGATCCTTCTGAGAACTATTATTTCTTCTCTAAGGAGTTAGAGTTGTAGAAAGTGGAAAGAAAAAGAAGAGAGCTGGTATTGGCCTAAGAAAACAAAATGAAAAATCCAACAACTTTTTTGGGCTTGAAAATCATAGTAGTTGTCTCCTGATGGGAGACACCCAGAAGGAGAACACAGAGGAGGCTGTGACTCCAAGAGCAGGGGTAATTGTAAGTACCTGGGAACATGCCTGGAGAGGGCATCAAAGTTACTGAAAACTCAGTGGGGCCAGGAAGGCTGAGAAAGACAGAGTAGTGTGGTGGTCTCTGAAACATCTTTCAACAAAATGGGTAGAGCACATCTTGCCCTAAAGATGAATCTGAATGACTCCAGACGAGACTTCAGCATAGGTCACTCATTTCCTCATGAATGCTCTAATGAACAAGTTGTAATACAAAAGAAGCCTAAATCCTCATATATTAAAGCAAAAAAGGAGAGGCTGTCTTCAGAAGACTCAGCCTAGACATCCTGCTCTAAGAGGAGTCTCCAGGCTCAGGGTATTCAATTCAGACCTGGGCCTCCAGTGCTGAGAAGTGATGATGGTTAGCCAGACCATGTTGATTCTCCGCTGCCTAATTCTAAGACTCAGCATGATGAACGGGACTGACGTTTGGTGGCTCCATGCCTAATGCTGGGTGCCTTGGGTCCCATTCTGCACCAAACTCTCTCCCCTTCCATGTAAGCATGGGGCATAACCCTGGTGAGAAAACCACCCTCTGCTCTGACAGTCACATGCCTAGGTTCGAAGTCTTTCTCATGTTAAATTATTATGGTGATATGTCTCATGGCCTCTTTAGCTAATCTAGCATTTGTGTGCTGGATACACGGTGCAGGCAGGCGGGTACGTGCTACCTACCTCCTTCCTGGTCAGTCAGATGGAGTATTTTGTTGCAGTGTGCCCGTCTGGTCCGTGTCCTGAGGTGTCCTTTGACTCCAGGGGGAGGACAGAAAGGAAGGAGGGGAGGGAAGGAGCGTGCCTTGCTCCTGTCCCCATCTGGAGTTGGGGTCTGGCGGAGGGGCACACCTGGGTGCGGGAGCTGGGGAGCACCACCGGGCTCCACAGCAGAGGCACAGTCTTTGTGTTAGGAAGGGCTGTGGAGAGCAAGGCGGCTCCTGCCACGTAACTTAACTTCTTCCTTAATGGCGAGTGTTTGACTTTGAAGCTCTGGTCTCCCCTGATCAGTTTACTCCATAAATTAACGTGTTAATTGTACACACAGTGCTGTCTATTAGGGAGGTGTGTGTTTGACAGCCTCCAGCTGCGTGTTTGCAGAGATCCTGTTGTAGAAATCATTACAACGAGCAGTTTTCACAACCTTTTTAATGCACTCTTAAAAGTAACAATTACAGGGGCTTTAACATTTGCAGCTGAAACATGTTTGGAGAATGGCTCATTCAGCTGCTTTACTGTTAACTTGATGTTAGATCGGATTGCATGATGCCAAATTAGCCATACACCACATATCATCCCACTAACATTGTAAGAGCTTTTCTTTTTCTCAAAAAAACAAATCAAAAAATGCCACCATTTTTAGAGCTCGTACTTCAGAAATTCTTTTGTAACAGGTTCCATCTGTTCTTAATTTCTTGCCTAAACACGCAGGCTCGAAAGCAAACCCTTTACTCACGTTGACTCCTGTGTGAGTCATGGCTCACAAAAGGGTGCAGGCAGTCTGGCCCTCAGATAGAAGCAAGTGCGGGTTATATATTTACAAAAAATCTGTTTGACCTCCCAAATACAGTGGGCACTACTGTTAATATATCTAACCCTGTGAAACACAGAAACAGAGTCAGAACAGATGGATTTAAAAGGTTTTTTTGTTCTGTCATCCTTTTGTCTTTGGACACAAATTCATACACCTGTAAAAACAAGTAAATGTAATTTTGTTGCTTTTAATGACAGGAACTGAAGTCTAGCTGGTGTTGGATATAGAGGTTTACTGTCAGAAATGACCATTTCACAATCTATCAAATGAATATTTCTAGGTGCTCCAAAGGGTCCAGACATCAATGGGTTTGAGAGTATCCATACAGGCCTTCACACCCACCACCAAGGCATACAACCCAAACAACAGGTAACGAATCGCTTGTCACGTCTACAAGCAAAAGCGTATGTGCAGGAACAATGAAGAGCTCATTGCATTGGTAAAAAACAGCTTCACGTTCTGCTGGCCCCAAATTTCAGTTGCTGTGGATAGAAGCTCTTTGTCAGGAAAGCAGAAATGATCCCTTTTTATGCTAATTTGCTGTCTCCAAACAGCAACTGGAGCCCCTGGAAGGGCTGGGAGTGGATGGTGTGAGCAGAGAGGAAGCAAAGCATCGAAAGGTGAGAAGAAGATGAAGTGGAAGTTAAAGCAGCTTGACCCAAGAAGACACCGATCTGTGTAATGTAAATGGGAAAACTTGAAGAAAGAAATGGTTTGCAGACGAATAATTGGACAAGGTTGACCCCGGTACTGAAAGGGGAGGGGAGGGAGAGAGGGAGAGAAAGAGGAGGAGCAGAATGAAGACCTGTGTAATGTAAATTAAAAAGGCTTCAGTATAAGCATTTACAGACCAGTTGGAGCGCAGAGAACGTATGCCTGTCCTCTAGCCACAGAATGTTTCACTATGCAATTTTCTAAAGTCATCTGAAGTGCTGCTTGTTTCAAGAAAAAATCCAACAAGCCAAACATTTACAAGGCTCTGCAATTTGTTATTTAAATTGCATTGAGGAGTTTCATGCAGTGGGTCACAGGTATGTTGCCCTAATTCACCAATCTTTCCCACTGGCAGCGTGCTTAATGCATGCTGCTACCTATCAGGGTTTTCCTGAATTTACTGGAGGCCTTCACTGATGTAATAATACAGTAGGTTCTAAAATGCTTGAAAAATAAAATGAAGATTAAGATTAAACAAAACATTTTTCTTGGTGATAAATTTAAGCAAATTGAATGTAATTGCTCAATTTTATTCAAAGAGAGAGTCTGTGCTGACCTTACACTCAAGTATTCTTCCTGACTTTTGCAAGCCTGGATACATGACATCATTTGGACAATTTGCACATATTTATACAATTTGTCATCATTCTGTCTTTACAGTCTGGAGAGTTACAGGATTTGCCTCTAGGCTTACTTTTCCCCCTGCTCAAGATGCTTTATGAGAATCATATGCTTGCAATACTATTTTTAAAAACTGAAAAATTTAAGTAAACATTGGGAACCTACTTCATATTTAAAACTGATATGAAGAAAATAAATTGTGAACAGAGGAACAGGGGCTGGAAAATTCTAAACCCAAGCACGTACTGGAAGCGCAAGTGTTTTTTTTCCTTAGGCTACCTTTGACATGTGTATGTATGAACAGCATGGGCCAGGATAGTATTTCAGAGATGGGGGAGGCATTAAATGAATTTTTTTGTACTTCCACCAAATGTAATTGACTCCTGTACCTCATTACCATATCAGTCAGTTGTGTGGATTATCAGAAGGATTAGGAAAGTGGCTATTTGGCATGCACTCCAAACTTAGATTCTTTTGAGATGAAGGAAAGGGAAAAGATTGGCACAGTATAGAGGAGAAGCAAGAGTTTACAAACTAAATGTTTATAGTTAAGTCCTTAGCAGTTGGAGCGTGTGAATAAGTTGTTTTGATACTTCAAATTAAAATTTGCATTAATTTTTGAGAATTTAAGCCCCTATATATAGGGAGTTTCCTTAGGTCTGCCCCATTCAGCTCCTAGGTTTCAAATTAGAAAAGAAAACACTTTTTTCTTGTTTATGATAGTTGCTATTACTGAGGCAGTCTTTAAAAAAGAACAGCAGAATATGTTTTGGAGAGGGCTGAGATGTTTTTTTCTAACTCTGTTCTTTTATGTTGCACCTAAACCGCATATATCTGTGAATTTTGGTTTCAGTGTTCACTATGTGTTTGGCTTCTTATCAGAGCAAGACCTGACTAGGTACCAATATTGCCTTCTATCTATCTGCTCATTTACTCCTGCATCCCGAAGTACTGATTAGAGCTGATCTATAATGCAAATTGGCTGAATCACCACTTGAGGGTGGTAGTAAATGTGGGGTTGACAGAACTCTTGCCTTGTTGTATTGTCTGCACTTTCCTTAGTCTGAATAAAAAGATCAAATACTTTTTTTTTTTTTTCAAAAGGAAGGAAAAAAAAGAATTAATTTAAAAGAAGCCAAAACTGTTTGCAAATAAAGAATAAGTATGACAATTCTCTTTTCTGGGAAAGAGGAATTTTTTTCTCCTGAAGTCATATTTTTTCTGTTTTGAATCAACTTTTGCTTTTGGATTTGACTTCATGATTTTAGAATAATTATAATTGTCCCACAATTAAAAGAGTTTTCACCTCGGGTTGGATGATATGTTTTGTTGAAATAACATTTTTTCAGCATTATGGCTTGACCATCGAATCAAGAAAAACTGCAGTGTGCGCAGCTAGTAAGACCTTTCTCCCACAGCAAGAAACAAGCTTGGTCATTGATTTCAGCTAGCATAAAATGAAGTCCGAATCGATTCACACCAACAGCTTTTAACTTTCAGAGGGGACTTACATTTGAACGATAGACTGAAAGTGAGTGATCCATAAACCTGATAAACAACACTTTATTGCTCTTGTAACTCAGTAGATGTGCATTGAGCTTTATAGACAAAAGCAAATCTTCTCTCTAAGTTATTATGGACAAATAGAGAGGAGACAAACAGCAGACTCAGAAAGGTGAGGATGGATGAAGATGGTAACCATCAATTGAAGGATATTTCCAGTGAGTAATTGGAAGCAGGGGTCAGATATTCTGGCTTCTTGAAACAATCACTTTTTTAGGAGAGTTAGAGGGATAAAGATGGAGGGTCTTAGTGAAAGCAGAAAGGGATAAAAGCAGAAAGATAAACACAGAACCTTGCTTTGGGGGCATGTGTTTTGGGCTCAGCGACAGATGCAAGGAAAGAGGTACGGTAAGTGTATAAAGCAGCAGGACACCATAGGTAAGACTGGAGAACTTTATTCTGACCCTGTAAGTGAAAAGAAACCTGAAGAGAGACTTTAAAAGCTCCTTGTGGCTGAAGTCATGTCATGATTTTGCAGAAAGACCCAGTTAATTAAAACCTGCAAAACAAAACACTGCTATTAATTTGTTAAATGGTCCTGTGGGCTAACAGGCTGCTAATGTAGCTTATGCAGACCCTGTGCCAGTTGCCTCTTGTGACAGCAGATCCTGCAGGCAGCGATGAGGCAAGGCTTTTGCCTGTGCTTACCTTTATGCACTGCCACTAAATCTTTGCACAATCAGGGCCTAAGCATCTGTCAATAAGTCCTGACCACACAGGCACATTGACTTATAATCTGACTTCTATTCAGTATGCGCACGGGTTTATCAATGCACATATTTGGTACCCTTCATTAGTTTAGTGTGCTATCTTTAGAGAAAAGTCAATGGCCTGCCCATCTCAATGGATACCCTAGAATAAATTTGTGAACTAACTACAAAAGAGTACATAAAACCAGATGAGGCATGACAGAATTAAAGTCTTTGAGTCAGAGGCTCAGCTGTGGCAAGCAGCCAGCTGTGCCACTGCCAGTTAGGCCATGCGTATTACCATTACAATTATATCGAAGGGAAATGACTTCATGCGCAGGGTATGGCTTGAATATTAAAAATTCCTTGAGCGAAATGAAAGGCGCATTACAGTATGATAGAAAAAGAGTGCAAACATGTTTCATTTTATTTCAACACTACGCTCCAGCAGATGCACTGGTAAGCAAAGGAAATTGCTAGGTCTCAGTTTCATGTTCCAGGGCTTTACTGATTGGAGGACAGATTTACAGCACATGTAAGAAACAATTAGAATAGGGACTCCACCAACAACAAAGCGAGGGAATAAATTCCGATAATGAGACGGGAAAAGTACAAGGTAGAAATGATCTATGTGCTTGCATTTGGGGTATAAAATGTCAAAAAGCCCTGTGTCAGCATGAATTGCACTAGGCAACAGATGGTGTACAGATTACGCTCCCTCTCCTTCTTTCTCTCTCTCTCTCTCTCCCCGTGTCTCTTTCTTTTATAGGTTTCTTTCCAAAAAACCTACAGATTTCCCCCAAACACTTTGCTATTTATTGGCTGTCAAATGAATAACCATAAATGTTTGGTTGGGAGATTGTTGGGGAAAAAAGAAGGGAGGGAACAGACAGAAAAAACTTCAAAGTTTTCCCAGTCACGTTGCAGGGACAGGAGATCTACTCTTTGTATCTAAATTGTTGCTTTTGGTTAAATTTTCTAGGCTGAAAGTTTTTGGGGTTTTTTCCCTATCCCAGAGAAAGTAACTAAGTGCCATGAGAGAAAGAAAGAGAGAGAGGTGGTTGCAGAATAAGGGCTCTGCAGTGCTGAAGTCGTGTCTGACATCACAGCAATGAAATAGAGCTCAATGAAACTTGTTGCTCCTTCTTAGCATCTATTTACATCGTGTAAGCAGAGTGCCTGAATCACACAAAGTTGTCATTTTGTGAGAAAAACTCATGAGTCGTGGAGGAATCTGAAATCTGTGACACACTTTTACCTCGATGAATCATAAAACATAACACTTTATCAGTATAAAACAGCCACCACTGCAGAAGCCATGTGGGTAGGGATTGTTTTAATCCATTCCCCAAGTGCAGCCACTTTGTGTGTGAAACTGTGATAGTATATCCAACGGTTTAGGACTAGAGATGAAGAAAATATTAGTTCTAAGACAAAGATATTTGAAACACAAACAAGATAGTAACCAAATGAGAATCCACTTGCAAACCTCCATCCCAATGAAAACAATAATGGATGAATAACATAATGAATGTCAGTTGCATTAGGAATTTTATAGTCAGAAGCACAAGAAACTTGAGATGTTACAGTTGTTGCATTTCTAGGATGTTCTGCTGTTTTAAACCATACTCTTTTATTTTCACAGGGGCTGAATGCTCTGGAAGAACTACATTAAAATAGTCATCGAGATGATTTTTTTCTAATTTTCCAATTCTAAATTTGAAAACTCTTAGATACCATTTTTTTCAGAATGTGACAAAACAAATTGCCAATGTTTTTAAATTCTCATGGTGTATTTTCTGGCTAGACCACGGACAATCTAATTGCCCAAAATTTATTGCAAAGTTCAAAACCCAACTGTATTATTGTGATACTATTCCTTGCACATTCCATCCAGACCATTGCAATCCATTTAAAGCCAGACCGATTTCTAACTTGCTTGATCACAAAGATGCAATAGATGCAGATTTACCAAAGCAGCAAGGGAGGGTTTTAAGCAGAAGTTATGACCCCTTCGTAGCCTGTTAACACCTGCTGAGGCGGCACACACTTCTCTGCTTGCTGGCACAGCTGCAGCTGTGTGCTGGCCTTGCCCATCACAACCCCAGCTGCTGCCCAGGCTTCTACTGCTATGTCCTACTTGCCCCATTTGGCAGTAACAGGCAATGTGTAGAGGTGTTATGTGAAGTGGGGACAAGGGATGCTGTAAGGGGCAATGGTTCCTGAGACACTGCTTATGATAGGTACTTTGCCACCACCAGAAAAAGGAAATATGCCCAGAGGCAAAACACCCACAGCTGAACTCAGCCCACAGTTGAGTTCTGAGATTAGGGCAGTTACAGAAGTATCTTCACTCTCAAATGATAGTTTCAGTGTCAGGCTTGGGGTGGAAGCAGAATAAGTATCAAAATCCACTGGAAATGAAAGTATGAGTTGTCTAGCTTTGTGTATCACAAGTAGCATGCCAGGTTGTCTAGAAGCTTTCCAAACTCAGCTGACTGTGGATGGCCATGCTGGTGTGTGCATTATGTAAGCATGTATTTCCAGTTTGCAGATGCAACCCGCTCATTTACTTTACCTGTTGAGTAGGGTGACAACTGTCATATATTGTCTCTGGCTGAAAACCTCCTGATTGAGTCCCGTGCCTATGGACCCTCACCACCACTGTAGCATTTCAGAGAAACTCCCAGCTCCTTGAGGGGTTTAACGAATGCCCTGTTTCTGAGGGAACCTGCCCTCACAGTCCCAGGGAAGTGGATACAGCAGACCTGATTTACCTTTGTCTTGGGAGATTATATGGAAGTGATGTCTTCACAAAAGCGGGAGGATGTGTGCCATCTCTAGCATGTGTCTCAGACGGATCAGCAAAAGAGGAGTAGCAGCTGGTCTCCCACCCCCTCCAATCACTCAGGGCTTTTGCATGTAAAGGGATTCTAATGAGGCTAACAGTATCACAACTTGAGGGCCTTTTAATTTCTCAGTGGATGAGGGAAACACTGAAATAATTTTTCCTCTAAAGAAAAGTGTCCCACGATGCACACCCATCCCCAAACATATATTGATGTCAGTCTTGACCATGCTTGGGCAGGAAGAGTATTTCTAAAGGCACCAGTGGAAATTATGAAAATACCAATCATAAAAGTGTCTGGGATGTGTTATCACTGAAACAAGGAGGTCTGTTGAGATGGAAAGGAGAGTGAGCAGTTAGAAGAACATGTACAAGGGGCTGACAGAATCCTAGTGGGAATTGAAGACCAAAGACTAAGACTACTGGACTTCATGTTATAAAACATGAGCAAAGAAAGGTCCAAATACACAAGGATTTTTCCACATTTTACAACTTGGAGAGAGTGCTATTCAGCTCCAGATCATATGGTTGGGAGTTAAAAGTTCTGGATTTTTCAAATGGTAAAAGTGGCTACAGTTGCACAGTCTGCAGCCGGAGGCTCCAGAGCACAGGAGGATGTTATTTCTTTCTATTTCTCCCATCTCAGAATCCCGAATTAATTTCTAGAACTTAATTAAAACTTCAGAATACCTCTGTAGTATAGATATTCTAATCACTTTCCCCATTATACAGATTGTGAACAGAAAGAGAATGAGATTTTAAAAAATACTTAGCATTAAGCTAATTGATTCCTTTGAAGTCTGTAGGAATATTACAAAGAACATGAAAGCCACAGAGTTAAACCAGCTCTAAGTGCCAGATTTTCAGAGATCTTATTAGAATTATTAGAACTGATTTTTAAAAAAAATAAAAAAAGCACTTTGCGTAGGAAACTCTGAAGTTTGGTTTTTTATACCAAATTGGAAAATAGATTCAAAATTTCCCCTAAACCTAAAATTTCAGCTTGGAAGAACCAAAATATTAAATTTTCAGGTAGCTTGTTAATATTGTAACATAGATATGCTTGTTATCTAGCTTTATATAGTATTGAGTGTATAATAAATTGTCAAAATAAAATATAAGAAAACACTAAATTTATACTCTTCACTTTATTTGCATGAAATATTGGCTACTATATTGAGATGAGAAGATCAGACAATTAATTTGACTTTTATTTGTAGAAAATGTCATAGCACTTTGACACATCTCTGTGACATACTTTGAATCTGACAAAAAAAAAATAAAACTCTTTTCAAATGGAAAACCATTTCACCTAAAATGTTTAACCAATTCTTGCCCTTAGATCCTCAAAGATGAAAATTAGTTGCCTTGGAAGATCTTGATAAGTACCTGATCTGGCAAAATATGTGTCTTTCAGTGAACTGTATGTCTGTTTATATCTTCAGGTTTCTCAATAACTTTATAAAATATGGCCCTAATATGCTTGAAAATCCCACCCAGGCCAGTTGGCTACCTTGCTTCAGGCCACTGAGCAAGTAGGCGTGGGTGCCAATGAAACATGATTCAAAAGTCTCTAGTCTTAACTGTAAAAACAGGCATGGCTGTCCTTCCTTTTACAATAATAAAAAGGAGATAATAAGAGGTTTGTGTAGGAGAGAGGTATGAAATAGACTGAAAAGAGAGCCAGACATATTACTTCCCTCCTGGTTGCATACCCTTTCAGCTGGCAGTGGTAAGGGCAGTTTAGCCTTCTTATGGAGCCAGCAGTCTGTGTAGGTAGCAGCAGTTCTCCTGTTGTTTTTGTGTTACACCAGCACCATTTCATTTCATCTGCACTGACCTAGATACAATGGTTGTCATGCCAGGAACTCCTGAACTAGAATCTGTGCTTGAACATTGCTTTCTTCTTTTTTTCCCTGGGTTAAATCTTGTGCACTTCTCTCCTTCCGCTGCCTCAATTTCTCAAATAATAAGGTATATGCTCTGTGGAGAAGTTGTGAATACAAATTAATGAATACCAATTAACATACAGTGCAGAGGAAATCCTTATTAGTTAGTAGTATATTGCTCAGTTTTACTTCTTGGATCACTCTCCATTTTTAATCTCAGTTTATTTTAAAATCCCTATGAGAATCACTTTGTTTTTCAGTCCCCAATATACATATTCATTATCAATTATTGTGACATTGTGTATTTGCAAGCCTGTGATATGTTCAAAGTTTCTTTAAAGAGAAATAGGATGTTGTTCTTTTGTCCATTGATCCAGGGATCAATGGAAGTGAAATGCTGAAGGTGGGCCAGTTATAGAAAAAAATGTGTATATAGTTATGTATATGCATATGCATGTGCATTACTCATGAAAGATTATATTTGAGTTGCTGTTTAAATAGATATAATTATATGTTGTTCAAAGGAAAACTTCTCACACTGAGGTGAACGGGAATGTGCCAAGACAGAGCTGCTTTGCATCACGAGGGACAGGATGATCATCAACTTTCAGGATTAAATGTATTTATCTGAAAAGGACCTCAACAGACAGCATTTCTAGTCCAAGAAATAAGCAAAATTAAAAGCAAGTTTTCAGATCAAACAAAAAAAATAGCTAAAGCTGTCAGTCTCAAGCTGTGAAGAAGTTAATGACAAAACTGTGATCTGCATCATTAGTTTTTGCAAAGAATTCTTTTTTTATAGTTTGTACACTTAAAAACTGATCAAATTTAAATGTGTCAGTAGGTTGGGAGCTGCTTTGAGGAAACTGCATGTTACTGATAATTTTGAATCTAGCATGTACTTTCCATGCACTATGGATTCAAATGATATTTTTTAGTTATTACACTGCTTTATTATTTCTTTTCCTGTTACACTTTTTCTGAAATGTGGAAAATAAACAAAAACTAGAGAAGTATAAAGTATGGAATGTATGGAAAAGAAGCCAGTGGCACTAGTTCAGAAAGGAAAAAATGTGGCAAAAATGTCTAAGCTTTCTTAGTTGTAGATAAATTTTGAATAAAGTTATAGTCCTACCATGGCTATTGTACCAGACCATTAAAAATAAAAGTTAGCTTAAGAAGAATCAGGAGTAAGTACACGAAACACAGATGTACATAAACAAAAAAAAATGGTTGCATAGCCCATTTTATTAGGCAACAACCGTAGAATGAGGACTTAAAAAACAATCATTTCAGGGAGGTCTATGCAAAAATATGTATCAGCTGGGGGAAGGACTGTTACTAGGTTTTGAGGAATGCAGAGGACATGACATAAATCAGTTTACATAGGGATGGTATAGGAGTGTCATTAAGTCATAAGACTCAACCATTCGGTATGCTAAGTTCCCCTGATTTGTCCCCCAGAATTCTGTAAAAATTACCTTCTCTTCTATTTTGATTTGATCACCTGCTGTTCTGAAACCATCCGCCGGCGTTTACTTGCTTCTCCCTTCATCGCCAAACTCCTCAGCCTCCAACTCAAGGTTCTGCCAACTCTGAGGCTGTGGGTGCCGCACACCTGTGTGCTGCGGGTATCTCCTCGCAGAGAGCAGAGGCAGAGGCAGCGTGGGCTGTACCACGATGGCACACCATGGTATGTGGTGCGTGGCTGCGATGCAGCTCACGCCAAGTGCTTGCCACGCCGCAGAGCGCTAACGAGGTTGCATGAAAGACCCTCGCCGTCTCTCTTCTCCTGCCAGTAAACCTGCATCTGTGAAACTCACTTCTTCAGCTGCCAGCGCTCCTGCAAAATGTATTTTCCCCCATGGCTACCAAAAAAAAAAAAAAAAGGTATAAAGAAATATTTTTAAAGGTCGTTTTTCACAGGTTCCACCAAGACAACTGATATATATTTATCTGGACCGCATATCTCAGAAAAGGGCATTTTCTTCTGTAAATTCCACCCTCCTGTTCACAGCATCAGTGCTTCAATGAGTTAATTACAATATCAGCAATGCATTATTAATTCCAAGATTCAGGAGAAAAAAACGCTAAAAAAGGTGGTCTATTATGTAACTTGTTTTTAAAGTTTTTTTCTTTCTTCATTATCCAGCAGTGCTAGTTAAGTGTATCATTGCCACCCTTGAATTCTCTGTAGTTTGTTTCTTCTCTGAGACACAGATCAAACAGGTAGTGCTGTTTATTTTTTCCTGAAGTAGCAAACAATTCCCCTATTTCAAAGACACATGACAGCTGATGCGTGATCTGCAGGCTGCAGTCTATCTCGCTGAATCAATGGTAGTGCTGATAGTGCTGCAGCCTCTCCTTTCACGTAAAACACCTGTCTTTTAAAAATGTTTTACTGAGAGCACAAATGCAGGGCCTTGCTGTCCTAGTTTATGCAACATATGAAGTAAGCCTGAATTTAAATCATTAGCCACCTACTTTTTCCAATGGCGGACATCATTTAATGTTGATGTCAAAAATACTTCCTCTGAGTTTATGGCATGAAATTCATTCAACCTGATGCGGCCAAACGTAGTGCAGCTGTGTGGTCTGCTGCCAGAGCTGTCACTGGCACCTCTGTCCCTGAGCTCACTGTGCCCTGGCTCTGCATAAGCTAAGAGCAGGGCACCTGAGGAGGTGAAATAGGTGATATCCCAACCATTGATGAGGAGATGAAGATGCAGCGCGGGATGCTCGCTCCCCTCTGCTCCCCTCCCCACAACCGTTCCTCTGGGCTGGAAGAGTTATTAAAAATTCCCTGTAATGCTCTATGGGAAACAGTATAATACCTATATAAATATGAATGCGTATGTGTTTTTCCCTTTTGGCATCACCCTTCACCTGCTCCTACTAAGAGCTGTGTTCCTGAGTATGTTAAGTCAACTAGAGACCCTGCGGGCTGATGGTTGCAGTGCCATTATTTCCATGAAGGGATACTTTAGAGGTAAACTTCCTCAGCACAGTTATATGACAATGATTATATGAAGCCTTGACTGGTTTGTGAGCCAGTGATAGGTTCCTTAAAAATGTGGAAATTTCTTTTAAGGATGCCTTGCCAAGTGTCAGAGTCCTTTAAAATAGAACAGAACAGGCATTTCAATACCATAAAGAAAAAAAATCTGAAATAATTGAATTAAACTCTACATACATTAATGCTATATGTAGATTCACACTCTTCCAAGTTTTGCTCTGAGATTGTTTGAAGCAGGAGACGACAAAAGACATTAGAAGGCAGGTGAGCTTCTACTAAGGGAAACTTATTTCTGGAAAAAAAACTACATTTGCTTGCACACTCACAAATACAGATGGGGTATAGCATTATGCCATATGGAAGATAACCTAAAATATTAAAATACATTAATTCTCTTGCCCTGAAGGCCTGCTGGCTGATTACAGACAACTCACTGGGGGTTTACACTCCAGTAAATTCACTTAGTTTCATAACATAGGTATTTGCTGGTGCTGTGATACACTGTAGGGCAATGAGCCTATTGATCTGCTGTTATTAGATGTGTTAAGGCTCTGAAACATATTTAAGAAATAAAATAACTGAATTCTGAAATTTTTCAAAAAGTTAAATATAACAAAGCTGCAAGCGAGCAGCAGAAAGTGTGGCACAATGTTGTCTTATTTCTTTAGCAGTTTTAGACACCTTTTTGTTCCAAATTTCCTTGCAGACCAGAGTATTTCTTGGTACATCCCATATGCTTTTATGCAGCAGCATTACAGCATTATGATTGCAAAAGGGGATGTGAAGCCTTTTCTAACCAGCTTCCAACCCTTCTAGCTGCTTCCTACCTGTGACTGGAACTTATATTTGTTGAACTGGTACTTAACAGTTGTCAGAGGAGGCTGTAAATCCCGCCATAGTGATGCTCCTCTACTCATTGCTTGTCTGATGCAATTGCATGAATTTTGATTCCCTTGAGGTATATCAGACTTCAGAGAGGATAAGTCCTTCCAACTGTAGGGTGAGGGAGAGATCTGAGAGACCATTCTCAGAGGACAATAAGAAAAAAAAAAAAAAAAGAAGTGGTAACCAGTGAGTAAATAGGAAAAAAATTGTGAACAGCATGTTAACGTGAACAGAAAGAAATGCTTATTTGGATGAAGCTACCAATGTTGGATCACCTAGCTAGTTGTTTCTGAACATAAGCATATTAGTGAATGAAATTCTGCTGCTGTGATACCTGTATATGTTGATAAAGCAGGCAGCAGGGAGAGACTGTAGTCACATAAAGCAGCTGCCCTATGGATACAGGGGGCCAGATCTTTAACTTCTGTAACTCAGTTTAATCTGACTAACTCTCCTGTAGCTATTACAGTTCAGCCTAGAAAAACCTCTGGCTGAACCGCTGAAGTCTCACTTCAGGCCTGTGCTTTATGTTCTTATAAAAGAGAGAGTATTTTTAAGCAGTGAAAGAATCTATTCTTCATACACCATCTTTCAGACAACAGCCAAGAAGCCTTCTCTTGTTGTCAGTCTTTGTTTCTATAGCAGACAGTCATGACACATGCTATTTCAGAAAACTGATTTTTTTCCATGCACCATTTCATTTCTAGACTGCTTGGGCCCCATCCAGTTTCTACTGAAGTCAGTGGGGAGGTCTAATGTCAGTGGGAGCTACCTGAGGCCATTGTAGCTAATTTCCCCCTTTGGGAAAAAAAAAAAAAAAGCTCAAAACAACAAAATAGAAATGCCAAAGATAAATACTGTTTTCCATGTTGCTGTGTCAGCTTTTGATAGTTTTATTCTGAAGAAGACTTAAAGTGCAATCAGATGGTGGTCACCGTCCATTTTGAAACTCTTCTTTGTCTTTGCCAAAAATTCACCAGAGGCAGCCTGGCCTTGCATTTTGTCTTCATGAGTATGTGTTGATCTCACGACTGAGCATCATTCCCGTCTCTGTGCCTCCATCCACCTGTTTTGTGTTTGGGCGGGGGCTGACATGATAACCATGGTTATCAGTATTACCTACTGCTGCCTCCTTCCTCTGGTGCCCTGCCTCCTGCTGCCCCACTTGTCTTCACTTGGCTGCAGGGTGCTAATGTTCCCACCTTGACAGACCATGCTGTTAAAAGAATTATATCCGCATCATCATTTAGTATATGGTTGTTTACTCAGTGCCAGATTGGGTCTGGTGGCCATGGCTGGGAGGAGTGGAGTTGGGGTGGTGGGGGCTCCTCCCGGTTGGTGGGGGGACACTACATGGACTGAGCACCCTGGGGACTCTGTGCCATGGCTGATTCTTAATGATATTTAATCTAAATTTACCCTCCTTCAGTTTAAAACCTTTAGCCCTCATCCTATCGCTACACTACCTGATAAAGAGTCCCTCCCTGTCTCTCCTGCAAGCCCTGTTCAGGTACTGGAAGGCCATTCTAAGGTCTTCCCGGAGCCTACTCTTAACCAGACTGAACAACCCCAGCTCTCTCAGCCTGTCTTCATAGGAGAGGTGCTCCAGCCCTCTGATCAGCTTCGTGGCGCTCCTCTGGACTCTCTCCAACAGATTCCTGTGTTAAGAACTCCAGAGCTGGACACAGTACTCCAGGTGGGGTCTCATGAGAATGGAGCAGAGGAGTGGAATCATGTCCCTTGACCTGCTGGCCATGTTTCTTTTGATGCAGCCCAAGATGTCATTGGCCTTCTGGGCTGCAAGTGCATGGCTAATTCTCACCAGTACCCCCAAGTGCTTCTCAGCAGGACTGTGGTTCCAGAGGAGGGCTACAAAAATGACCAGGGGGCTGGAGCACCTCTCTTCTGAAGAAAGGCTGAGACAGTTGTTCAGTCTGGAGAAGAGAAGGCTCTGGGGAGACTTTATTGTGGCCTTTCAGTAGTTAAAGGGTGCTTATAAGAGAGGTGGGGCTAAATATTTTAGCAGGTCGCGTGTCAATAGGACGAGGGGTAATGGTTTTAAACTAAAAGAGGGAAGATTTAGACCAGATATAAGGAAGACGTTTTTCACAATAGGAGCGGTGAAACACTGGAACAGGTTGGCCCGAGGGGTGGTACATGTCCTATCCCTGGAGACGTTCAACGACAAATTGGACAGGGCTCTGAGCAACCTGATGTAGCTGAAGATGTCCCTGCTCACTGAAGGGAGGTTGGAATAGATGACCTTTAAATGTCCTTTCCAATCCAAACTGTTCTGTGATTCTATGATTCTAAAATGTTGTGTTCACACCCTTGAAGAAGGGCCTTCTACACTTGTCAGAAATTCAGCAGATGATATCAGAGGATGGTTCTACTCAGCTAGCTGGTTTTTTCCAGTGTCAATTGCTCCAGCACATAAAGTAATGCTGTTAACATGCATGGTGTAATATGCACCTCTGGTGCACTTATTTTTGATCAAATTGTTCTGCTTATTTGATGATTTTTTTCCTGGCAAGTGACTGTTAACTGTCTGCATTGGCTAATCCACAGAAAAAAAGCTAATAAATGCCATGACATTTGTCACCACTGCATTTATGTGAGTCACTTCTTCCTGGGTATCAGTTTCTTTATTTAAAAAGGTAGAAATAGATGATCTGCACTTATTTCTTGAATAGCATCTTAAAAATCTTCTGATATAATATTTCCTAACCAGCCATATATCATCATTACCTGTTACTTTATTAATTTCCATGTTTACCACATGACCTTGCCTTGGTAACCATCCTGTTTCTAATGACTGAACTTCCTTTGTACGTCTGTTCCTACTAAAAATTGCTGTTAGCTGATTATAGTGTTAACTGTGGCATTTTAACACATCAACAATCCAAAGAGTATGCAAGTCCCTATTAGACAAGTCAGATATCCACTGACATACTGTAAGGTAGGATCTGCTGCCTAAGTTTTAAGGCCCTAGGATTTCTTAAATAAAGGCCACAGTCCCTCCACATGCTGTCAAGAAAACTACTCTATTTTAGATAACAAAGCACAGAGTCAGCTAGCATTCAGCTGAAGCATAGCATTAAAAAGAATTGCCAAACCTCTACACCAGCCTACGGTGTAAAGACACAAGATGTGTCCATGACAGGGGAGTTGGAACAAGATGATCTTTAAGGTCCCTTCAAGCCCAAACCATTCTATGATTCTAAGATTTTTAATTTTTGGTGGTAAATTTTTTTCCAGCCTCTCAAGTATGGCATTTCTGGTTTCATCACAAACCTTTTCCTAAGCATAATGTCATTTACACTATGGTTCTAAATCCACAGAAATAAACTTTTAGGTCAGACTAGTGAACTCTCTACTGCAGCTTACTTGACATGGTGTGATTTGTTTAGGCAGTGAAAAAAAAAATATTATTTTTCCATTTTACCCTGAAAACAGTTGATCTGCCCCAGAACTATCAAATTTTTCCTGTAAATCAAATTAATTGATTTCTTTTTCAAGGAAAAAAAAATAAGAATTTCTCTTGATGTGAATTTTTTCAGAAAAAAAAAAAAGATAAAAAAAAGATAAAAAAAGAGCTGTTCATTAAAATGTGAGGGTAATTATTTGAGCCACTGTCATTTTACAGTTCCTAACCTCAAGACCACATCAGCTGTGAAGTTCTACTGTACAGCTTAAATATGTTTGAGAAAAACTGGATGAAGATCAATGTTCTTCTGACTTAAAATCATAAAAATCCTTTAAAAGAAAAAACTTCCAAATACTAAGGTGTGCCAACAGTTTTTAAGAGGTATCTCCATCATCCTCTGTATGTAACACATTTGTGAGGGCTTTTATTTTTGCACTTGGGTGGAAAAAAGGCAACTTCAGAGTCCCTGGGCTGAGTTGTGGCAGCCATAGTACCATGACACTGCATAGTACCTTTTACTGAGCATTGTCCCACAGACCCTTCTAGGTATAGATATAGCATGTGCAGCATCCTAAGTGATGAATATTAATATTGAGATAAAAAGCAGACCCATTTAAAGTGGTCCTCAGTTTTCTTCTTGCAT
The DNA here is from genome assembly GCA_033628505.1 of Tringa tobata. Lineage (NCBI taxonomy): Eukaryota > Metazoa > Chordata > Aves > Charadriiformes > Scolopacidae > Tringa > Tringa tobata. Next base: position 3,866,806 of record JAHREE010000480.1, read on the forward strand.
TTTGTCCCTGGGATAGGATATGGCTATTGCATCTTGCAGTTCTTTGATCCCCTCCCCCTGCTTCATCCCATCTTTCTAGATATTTTTTAAATGCACAGTTTTAAAATATTATTCAGCATCTTCCTAGTGAGAAGGACTGGATGAAAACCCATTTGAAGGCTTCTACCTCTTCCTTTAATCATGTGAGGCGTGGTTGGTAAGTGATGTAAGGCATGCCTTCCCCAGGGGCTGAGTGCTCAAAGCTCCTGATTGCTTGGGGAACAAGAGAGCCAGAGGGGATCCTAAATCAAACCCTGTCTCTCACTCACCAATGCACCGATTGCTGCAACAGCTCGCTTTCATTAGGAACATTTTCTTCAATTAAGGGAGGCGTTGTCAAGTACTCTACTTTTAGAGCTCTTAATTTGTTAGTTTATACTGGCAGAATTTGTAATGACATTTCAGAGTCCATGGCATCTTCTGGGACAATATATTGTCTGCTCCTGTGCCATGACATATCACCATAAAACACAGGACTGTAAGAGCCTATAATAATTTATGAGAGTACATTAGGTACCCATGTATAATTTATCAAATGGGCATTATGGAGGCAGGACTATGCCTGACTGACAAAGGTTACCTCTGTACGGGTGTCTTGTATAACCACACAGGGAAGGATCCAATAGCTGACGTTCACTGAATTACAACAGAGGCTTTTACTCCACAAACTGGGCACTCCAAGAACTGAGGTTGAAGAGCAGGAAACCAGTCCCTGATCTTTCATGTTTTTACTCCAAATGGATGCTCTCCATGAGATTCAGATAAAGGTTTCAATACACATTAAAACTGAAGGAAGCTAAGTTTTTAAGGTGAAAGTGGTATAAAGGCCATTTGAACTTGAGGAGGTATCTGGATTGGATTTAGCAAAAAATAAGTGGGACATGTTCAAAATTTATTCAAATATAAAGTAAGGAAGCCATTAAACCTTTGAGGTTCTCATTTCCTAGGACTTGCTAGGCCCACAGTAGCAGCTTAAACATGACTTGACATAGCTTTTCAGGCTGAGCAGTCTTCAACTCAACTCTGTCCCCTCCAAACTGAACATCAACTGACTCATCTTGGGCAAAACCTCAAATGCCATTGGGTTTTATTCAAAATAAAGGTCTGAATCTCATTCCCACTGAATATTTGTTTCCTAGACTGAGAAGTCTGAGGAGAGCCCTGAACAAAGGCTCTGCAGCATGGTACTGTGGGCTTGCCCATTCGGCGATGCTGTATTCTTCAGAACAAACTGGCTAGACTCTGGGTCAACCCAGCAATTTATACATTGGCTGCCTTGCCATAGGCTTCTTCTGGGCCTCCTGACTAGACCAGCAGCTGTGCTGGTGTTATAATCAACTGATCACGGCACTGTGTGTTCAACTTCTTATCCAGTCCTCAGGGAAAGGGAATTGGTTACAGCCTGGAGCTACCAAGCATGGCTTCTAGCTGAAGGTTCAATGGCTGCTTCTTTCAGGTTTCTTTACTAAAATCTCTAATTTTAGCAAAAGTGATATTTGTCATAATAGCTAATATGAGACTGAAGCCAATAAATTCATTTTGAGCTGGCTATTGAGCAGCCATCTCACAGTAAAAAAAATGTTTGCTGCGACTCTGAACTAAATTTGTTCATTAATTCAGGACTGAAAAGACTGTAATATCCTTAGGAATCTGAATTTCTTGCACTAATATTATTTTCATGGCATCAAAATGATCTGTTTCCTCTGGGGAGGCAGATAACTCAGTGGGTGGGCTCTGGTCTGGGAGTTAGGGCATTTGAGTTTTCTGCCTTGTGGAACCAGTTGAGAAATACTTTTAATGAGTGACAATTCTCAGAGTACAGTTTTGTTTCCTTTAAAATATTTTTTTTTGCATCAAAAAATGTCATTCTGTTGTAAGCAAAAGGAAAAAAAAGGGTTTATTTTTTGAAAGCTTGTATTTTCCTTTTATTCAAGGATTATGTATCAGTTTCCCTTTATTACTTGTGAAGGAATCATCTTCCTTTCCCTGCTCCTCTTGATCTCCAAATTTTGAATGATGTCACCTTATTACCCCTTTTACTTCTCTTGGAGAATTTCCACCAAATATTCTTCTACCTCCCTAGAAATACACAGACATGTCGTTATCCAAGCCCTTCATGATAACATCATACCTATCTTCCAAGTCTCCCTCTGAAGCAAGCAAGTCCTCTTATGGCCATTTTCTTGAAGGGATGATGAGATACGGAAGTCTAGGATCTCAAACTCACTCAGACACCCCAACTCACAGTAGTAATGACTGAATCAGCTAATTATTAGATTAAACTCTAAATCCTGAAGTGTGCTTAGGCATGTAGAAGGGAAAAAAATCACAAAACATTGGTTCTATTTTTTCCCCTGTTTCTTTGGGGAGATTTTTGTGCCCATCTTGAATGAAAAACAAGGAGGTCTGGAAATACAAATATCTCTCCAGAACTGAAATCCCACTTCTTGCACATTTATACAAATGACACATCTGTTATAATACATACCACAGTAAGCCTAGCCTCAGTTGAATACAAATAATTAATATGAATAATACATGGAAATTTTCCTATTTCTTAAGTGCTAGCTGTGCTGTGTGGTCTACAAATAGAGAAAATGATCCTCATCGTGTTCCAGCTGGTTTGGACAGTAACGCAGGTAGTCATTAAAGTTCAAACATGTAATGTTGGTTGGTGGCACATTCTCCAGGAATCGTGGTATGCTTTTGAAAGGAGTTTTGAGGCTCGTTGGAAAGCTTTAAGGAAGAAGTGAGTTTTTGAAAATAGTGTAAATCAGTAAACCGAAGATGAATAGCCTGGTATGAGGAGACGCAAGTTCCTTGGGGTGTACATGTGATACACTTTCCTATTGTGTGTGAGATGTACCTAAGATATTACGAGTCACATGCAAAAGCCAGCCGGCATTTTTTACTATTTAGAAGGGGGAAAAAGAAAGCAAGCAAGGCCTGGATGATGTTGCCTAGAAGCGCATACACTTGTTTATTTTCAAAAGTTGGTTGAGGGCTGTCAGGGAACAGCAGGGTAATGGAATATTCATGAAGCAAATGCCCTTCACTTAGCGGAGGGCAAAGGAAAGCAGATTGCTAAACCCCTTCAAACTTCCTGTGCAAGAAGCTCGCGCTATAGAATAATGAAGCCTGTGTTTGCCACTCTGCAGCGCAGTCCCAGCCTGGCACCACTGGGCTCTTTCACCTCTCTCTTCCCTTTTGACTCCTCCTCATATTTTCAGGGAGGGAACCCTGCTGCTGCTGCTGCGCGCTGCCCCTTTGAACCACAGCTGCAGCGGCACAGACCGAACACAGCCTCGCAGAAACCCTCCTGTTTTCCTCCAGAGCCAGCCTGGGAGGATGTAAAGCACCAAGATTCTGCTGCAAGCGTGGTCCTCACCTGTCCATGCCCGAGCACAGGGCGGGCGCCCATCACCTGCCAACCTAGAGAGGCGAGGCGGTTCTCGCTTTGTTTCATGAGTTTACTTTAATGAGCACAGGGGCAACTGGAAGCGAAACTTTATCTCCGTTATCATGGGATACAGACAGGCTTCAAGGCTCAAGCAGTCGGTCTCCCACTGTACGCAAGGTGCCAGCCATTTTCAGCCCCACAACGGCACAGCACCTTGAACGCCAGAAAAATACCCCAGCAACCCCAGCACGCCAGCTTCCCAACACGCCAGATTCCCAACATCCCAGCATCCCGACACACCAGCGTGCCAACATCCTAACACTTCCCCCCGCCAAGAACTTCAGGATCCCAGCATCCCAACATCCCAGCGTGCCAACATCCTAACACTCCCCACCCCCAAGAACTTCAGGAGTCT
>JAHREE010000480.1:3871058-3887347 GCA_033628505.1 Tringa tobata
ACTTCAGGCTCCCAGCCCAGCATCCCAGCATCCCAGCACGCCAGCACCAACAGGCACAAAGAGGACACCCGCCCCAGGAGCGGTGCCTGTGGTGACTGACAAAAGCAGGAGCAGGGGCAATGCCCTGCCCTCGTGCAGGCTTCCATGCCCGTGGTGGGCACGGCGTGGCCGAGCGCAGCTTGCCACTAGCGGGCACGCGGGGCGTGATTGTTCCTCCCCAGCTGGGCAGGTTGGTGTCAGCTGCCTGCGGCCCCGGGCGGCAGTCCCCCGGGAGCCCGGGGAGCGGACGGAGGCGGCCAGTGCACAAAACCAGCAGGCACGAAGCAGCAGGTGGCCCCCGCGGAGGTAATCAGGATCACATTCAATGGGGGAGCCAGCTCAATTTTCAGCCCCGTGTCTGCCGAGGGGCCTGGAGCCGCCTTGTTAATGCTGCATGGAACACGTGGGACACATTGACTGCATTAATTGTCCCCACTCATTCAGCGGTGGATGAATTATAATGTTACCACTCCAGGGTAAAGCAAACACCTATCATAACAATCATGTCATTAGTGTGCAGATGCCGGCTGCTCTGCTTAACCTTTTGTATCTTTTTTTTTTTTTATGGCATGCAATAAGAATATTTTTTATTGTTTTTCATATAATTGATTTTTAGGTTGCAAGTGTTGCTAAACCCTTGAAACAAGCACAGCTGCATTACTCAACAGCTAGGAATAAGCGCATGGACTGGCAAAGCACAGATTAAAGTTCCTTTGGAGAAAAACAGTAAGGCTTTAAAAGTTTATGTTTGCAGTTTGGTTTATCCTTTGCAGTGTGACTGACACATTCGTTATTCACACAGCAAGAGCTGTGAAAGGACCTTAAAAAATATAACAGTCTTAGAAATGCTTGTAATTTAACTACAGCTACTAGTGGCCAAAGATTATACATGCACACCCAGAAAAATGCCACATTCTGGTTTGAAAATTAAACTGTTCACATCTCTGCAGAAAATCTTTCTGTTTGCTGTTATGTACATGTACACATATACGGAGATGCACACACACACATATATATACAAACATCCAGATGTACATATGCATACATGTATGGACATTTCTTTTTGTCTATGAAACTTTATATTAACTTAATACTAGTATGTGTGTTAATTATCTACCTGTACCAAAACTACATTGGCTTCAAGTTGCATTTACTCACATGTGCACCACAAAGCTTCTTTGACTATTGCAACACCATTACCCTGCAATTAATGACCCTGAGCTGGTGCCCTGTTCTCATTTCTCTTTAATCAAGCTCTGTTCTATGTTTAGTGGGTGTTCTTACATGGAACTGCCAAGTGTGCTTGGAACTTCCCACTAGGTGTTCCTGAAGTGACCAAGAGCTCTTGCAAATGTTACCCAGAATCCCTCACCTTGTGAGAATGGCAAGAAGAGCGCTCACTGCCACCATCCTTCGTGCGTGCCACTAGCAGTTGCCCATTTAAACACTCCAGAAAGTAAGACTGGTAGGTTGTGAGAGGGATTTGCCTGCTTCGGCACTTGGCCCTACCTCTGCACTGATGGCTGTTAAAGCATGCAGATCCCTTATGCTTTTGTAGACCACTGCTGGAGCCCACAGCCTTGTCTCACTTTTTTTCTTAAAGCTACTGATACATAATGCAACACCATAGAGAAGTTATCTTCCATATGTGAACTTCAGCATGCATTCTTTGTGGAGGTGGAAAGAAGACGCTTCCTCATCTCCCCTCTGCCCTCTCCCACCACTTTTTCATGTTCTCTTTGTTAGAAAATGAACTGAGGTCCCAGACTTGCAGACATTGGCCAGTCAAATGCTTGATGTTACCTGCTGCAAATAAGCTCAGGAGGTCCAATGGAAATAACTACGTGGTGTAAAGCTGAGCTTGCAAACTAATCTTTGATTAATTCGCGCTTAAAACCATTGTGCAGTAGGTGGGAGATGTGCATAGATAATATCAGTGCACTATCTGTAGATGTAAAAATGTAGAGCTGCATCATTCATTGTTTGACACTACTATTGCGAGCTGGGTTTAGAATGAGATCCAATGGTAGACTCAGTGTCATAAAGCAAGAAAAAGGGACAGGGGAGGAATGATAATGTAGTATCAATACAATTACTTATACTAAACACATGTAAATCTATAGCAAGAGTAAGTGCATGGCAGGATGAGGTTAAGGATGAGGTTAAAGTTTTATGGTTATTGTTTTGGTGTTTTTAAAAATCATTAGGCACCTTAGCTGACTAATTTTGTGTAGGTGCTTGCGGTTTGTGAAATGGAGAAGCCATTTAAAATGGTTTAGTCACATTTTAGCCTTAAACACGTATTTAATTTTTACATATGCATGTAAAACCATGTTGTTTATTGGTATTTCCAATGAAAATTACTGTGATTCAGCTCTTTTGGATCCATTTCAAAAGTGTAAACTGAATTTATGTTCCATAATCAGTAGAAGGTGTACTTCCCTGAAATCAAAGAAGTCATTTTTTATTATGATGGTGGATTCATCTGAGAATATAATACCATTTTCTGGTATGTTATATTTCTATAAAACCAGAATACAGTCTTACATAGCCCTTATAAAGCTATATACAAATACATTAAACAGTATAATCTTTTTTCCATACTTCCCCTTTAGATTGTTTGTGAATGGGAGAATTCATCTTTCAGACTTTTGTTTGCTTTATGTGTGCAAGTACACACTGTCAGACTAAAAAATCTGCAGTTTCTGAAAAGTGTTTTTATGAACAAAATAAAAGCCTGCACTTGTATCCTGTTTGATCATTTTTTTCTCTCCAAATAATATTTATGGTATGTTTTTTCAAGCACACATATTTGGTTGATCAAAACCAAACAATGTCATTCAGTGGCAGATGGGTGTCTGTACATGTATTTTTCCCCACAAGTAACCTAGGCTAAAATCAACTTTATCCAGACGTTTTTTCTCCTAGTCTCCAAAAAAATTACTGTAAAAATGAACCCATATGAAAATGAGCTCTTGTATGTAAAATATTTTCCCACACATTGCTGCTGCTGAATGTTTTTACTTAGCTTGCCGAAAATGGTATGTCTGCACAAATAATGAATGTGTGCTGCCGTCACATCCATTCTCACATTTTCCTATTTGAAAAATATGTGTACAGTATGGACATGTTATAGATTGGGAAATAAGTCCTCTCTTTGATTACAAAATGTTCTACTGTAAATTAGTAAAAGGTTCGCTGATAATTTGAGCTGCTGCAATATATTGAAGTTTGATTACCAATTTTTAAACCTATAAGTATGTGTGCTATTTGCTAGCATATGTGCACATGTTTCTATACACTAAAGCAGCATGAAATTTTGGATTGTATATATGGACATAATAATATTTAATAGATTGTTAGGCATATTTATCGTATCTCTTATATTTTTGCTTATGTCTGGATGCTAATGAAAAATAAAAGTCTAACCTAAAGATGACTTGTGTTACAGTTTTCTATAACAGCTGCTGTAAGAATATTATTCAGACATAGAAATCATTTATGGGGAAAAGTTCACAAGTAAATAAGCTTATAAACTTAAATGCTAATTTATTACAGTTGAGGTTCTGCTCTCTAGGACATTTTTTCTTTTCCTTAGTAGTCATGGATTGGTTTATACCCAAATAACTGGATAATTAAAATAGCTTATAGTTCCCCATATAATATCCATTATTATATTAACAACACTGCTGTAATGGTTTAAGAAACATAAAATTAAATTCAGGGCTGTTTTCTTAAACCCTTCATAAATATTTTAGGAGTTAATTAGGAGGCTACAGGTATGAATAGACCAAGATTTATTCATAATTAAAAATCAGATATCACACGTCACCTCTTCTGATAGAGAAAAACCTTTAATTGCCTGTAATTAGGCAATTGTCCCTATAGTTTGCTAAAGCGGATTGAATTGGAATGAACTTGGTAGAAAGATATATTCATGGTAATAAGCTAAATTTCCTGCATTTTCTTTGTTCAGTTGCTTTTTTTTTTTACATGTTGGTACAGAATATGGTAGAAATAGTAAAATATGCATATCTTACTTACTGATACATTAAATCACAGGAAATACCTTTCTGTATAATTTGATATAATTTGGCATCTGACCTTTATCTAATGCCTCATAACTTTTCATGCCAATTATTTTGTCTTCCTTTACCAAAACGCGAACAAAAAACTGAGCTCATGAATGACAATGTATTCATTCAGCAGACCTAAGATATATTATTCCAATGTTGTAATTAGCATTCCATTTTTTACAATGTGGAAATGAAGCAAAGAAAAATAGATTTTCCGGAGCCCCAATTCTTGGGGGAAATTACTGATCAAAACAAATACCAGACACATTGTTGCTCAGGTATCTGACCCTGAAGTATGGTGTATGCTATATGTGCATGGTCTAGAGCAGTTCCCAGAAGGTGTGATGTTGGCTGAAATTTTAAAATCTGCCTTCTTTAAGGCAGGTTTTTATATATAAGCATCTTAATATAAATGGGTTAATTGCCTGCAATACGAACAACTACATATTTTGCCAAACTCTGTAAGGACTACATATGCTGTTTGATAGTTAAGACAGCTTTAGTACAGTTTCTACATCTTGTAAAGACTTGTGCTTATGCTTTACCTGGCATACTGAGTGCCTTTGAAGTCACTGGAACTTCTCATAGTGTGCAAAACTGTCTGTGGAAGCCAAGGGGCTGACTCTGGAATAATCTTGCCCTTACACTTACTAAGTGCCTTTCTAATCAACATGATATTTTATTTTGGTTAGAAATTTGCAGCTATAAATCTAATTGAACTTGACTCACCCTGTATGATAAGGCCTGCAGCTCCCAGCTCATGGGCCTGCTGAGCCATGTCCTTCTTGGACTTGGCCACAGTTTGCCAAATGCTGGTTCTCACAGTATGTCTGCACTAGGTTAGTACCTGCTCCCTCAGAACTAAGTCATGAAGCAAAGTATCAGTTATTTAGAACAATAACATTTCAAGGTATTTCAGACCGTTCACTTAATCAGACTTTTCTGCTCAGGTTCAAGTTAGTCATTCACAGAAAGGGTGGTCGGGCATTGGAATAGGCTGCCCAGGGAGGTGGTTGAGTCACCATCCCTGGATGAGTTTAAGAGACGATTAGATGTGGTGCTGAGGGATATGGTGTAGGGGAGGACTTTGTAGAGTAGGGTAGATGGTTGGACTCGATGATCCCAAGGGGTTCTTCCAACCTAGACGATTCTATGGTTCTATGATTAGGCTTTCTGTAGAGTCCTCCTTCATTCTCATATATATCATCTACTTGTATCTATATATGTATATGTATCCTGCAGGATTTGCCATCTAGGCTATCGGCAATGCTCTTGATTTGTCTTCTGGGTTTTTGTGTTTGTTGTTGGTTTGGGATTCTTTTTTTCATTTGCCCTTTGTAGCTCTTGTGACTTTGATTCTATTTTACTATAGATCTTTAACACTTGTTATTTAGCATTGACAAAGGCTTTGAAACTAGGCCAGCCTGGATGTCGAGTGGTGGCTAGCAGTGTGTCAAAGGACCATACTGAATGTCATTGGTCATTTATAGCTCTGTGTTTTTAAGTCTGTTTTTTTAACTCTGGGGACAGGATTCTAGAAGCCTGCAGCTCACCCCTCTGTATAGCAATGTGTGCTGCAATGTCCTTGCCTTCATTTGTCATGTTGCTTTCCAGCTGGCATTTCTTATCACCCTTCGGCAACAGAGGAATACTAAAAATTCTGTAAGGGACAGTTGCTAAATGGCAATGCTGCCTTCAAACTGTGGCTTTCCAAAGTTGAGAAATTTATTACGTCTCATTTATTTAGACTATTTGTATCTGTTACAGGCATGTCTCACAGAAAATGAGAAACATACTAACAGATTGATTTTAAAGATCTTTCCAGCCACCTTACCTACTTGCCACAGACCAGTCTTGGAGTTCCTTAAGACCCATCTCAACAGAATCAGAGATGCTTAAGAAGAGATTTCAGGATAGTGTATGTTAACTTTATAGACATTTGTTGTTATATTAATGAGTTACTTTTTCTTTGAGACAATTCTCTTTTACAGGTTGGGTATGTCTCAGTTACTTTCAGCTATCTAACAGTGGAGCATCCAATTTCAAGTGGTCATTTAGGCTCCATTTCTAGTCACTGCACGTACAGGTACACATGTATTTTGGAGGAAATTCATTCCACCCAGACACTTATTTTGAGGATTAATTACCCTCTACAGGTTTATTGTTCCTTGAAGTGACATTACATGTAGCCTAGGTGACCAGCTTAGACTAGATGCTCAATTTTTCTATGCCTAAAAGTAAGTGAAATTAATCCAACTTTAGTTTTGTTGCATTTGTAGAATTGAAAGAATTTTATTGACAGCCTATTAGGTAGTGTTCCAAACTAAAGTACAGGGTCAGATTCTGTTTTTCTCATGACACTTATCATAATCAAATTCTGATCTGCATGTCCAAAGCTAAAATTAAGATTCTTAATTAGTCTTTCCCATAAGTATTTGAAATCCAGAATACAATCTCTAGATAAGAGAAATAGACATTGCACCGAGGAAATGTGAGTCGTGGTCCAGTGCGTGTGTTGTATGTATACATGTAAACAAACATATATTCTTATATGAATACATGGAAATACAAACTCACACGCACAGAGTCGTAGTCCGGTCCTGCAGACTGTTGTCGGTTAAAGGTATGTGCACATGGCATGAGTAAAGGCAAATGTCTGGACAGCTTAGTGAAAAGAAACAAGGGCCACAAAGCCATTAAAATTTACAGACCAAATATTAGTTTGCCTTAAATCAAAGAATACCGTTGTTGGTCTTCCAACAGAGTCTAATATTCTGTATTTCACAACATATTACGATCAGTCATAGAACACCTGTAAAGAGTTAGTCTGGTCATGAATAAGTGTTTTATGAACCTCAAGATTGGTGAATGGTTAGGCATTAAACCCTTAGAAACATTTAAAGGAGACTGACAAGAACCTGAGGACTAATATACGAGTTACACGTTATATAGGGCATCTTCATTGGGCCGTAAGCAGCGTGGAGGCAATAATGAAAATTGTAACAGAAATTTATTTAAGTGAAAGACAATAAGTCAGTTTTGAATGGAAAGCTCTTCTTTTGAAATCCTGAGCCTATTGTCTCTGTCAGATAGCAGTCATGACTAGTAATGTTACACTTAAGCCTATGTAGCATTTCAAGGGCCTTTGCCTAAAGTTGAGATGACCTTGGCAAACAAGCCTACAGGTGCTACCTTCAGCGATACTATAACCTAACACCAGGAGCATGTTGGGTCCTGCGTGCTCAGGTACATCCTAAAGGGCCATTAAATTGTGCTTTGGCACTTAACATGCCCAGAAACAACGCTGACTGGCTGCTCACAGGCTGTGGGCTGTTGGTAAGTCTGCTTTCAGTGTAAAGGAGGTGAGACAAACCTTTGAGGGGAGTAGAGACACAGCCTCAGATAGTCTATTGGTCAGCATTCTGCATAAAGCCATTCACAGCTGATGGTACAGAATCACAGAATCACAGAACCACATGGGGTTGGAAGGGACCTCTGGAGATCATCTAGTCCAACGCCCCTGCCAAAGCAGGCCCACCTAGAGCAGGTTGCACAGGAACGTGTCCAGGCAGGTTTTGAACATCCCCAGAGATGGAAACTCCACCACCTCCCTGGGCAACCTGTTCCAGTGCTCTGCCACCCTCAAAGTGAAGAAGTTCCTCCTCATGTTTAGATGGAACTTCTCATGTTCAAGTTTGTACCATTTCCTCTCGTCCTGTTACTGGGCACCACTGAAAAAAGTCAGTATGGAGGCTTCAACGGAAAAGCCAGTGGCTCAGAGGTGAGCCCCAAATCACAGCCAAAACACAAGGTACAGAGAAGCTTGCTGGTTGCATGACCTCATGCATCAGGTCCTTCTTATGCAACCCAGCCCCAGCAGGGTATGTCCTCGAACACTGTGTAAATCACCTGTTGTTCACAGGCAAAGGGGAAGTCTGTGTCCACACAAACCATTTTGGGAGAGGGAGGTGCTGGGACTGTATCTGCACACACCTTCTGCACCACCTTACTGTACCTCTGCAGTGGTAAACTATTTGAATCTTAGGGTTGTTGAGGCTGATGATGCTGCTGAGATTCCAGACAAGGCAGATATGTTTTTAGTACTCCCTTAATTTTATGAATACCTGACCTGCATGCTTTGGATCCTGTTTCTTGAGGTATTTCAATACTTATCTAAATTAGAATAATCTAATTTTAGTGGCCTTTTTTATTGTACATATCAGTATAAATATAGAAATACATATATTACTGTATAAAACCCATGTACACAGACATATATTGCTTATGCGTACGTTATTCATAAAACCAACTGTAGTGAAAATCCTCATATTTGAGGAAGAGGAAGGTGTTGTCTTTCAGGATCCCATTGTTCTAATGTTTTCACTTTTATTCTGAATGTAACAGGATTTGAATAGATTTTTGTGCAAAAGAAATAATGAATTTTTCAATGCCCATACAATATGCTGTGTTTCTCTACATGAGCCATACTCTGCTTAATGGGAAGATTTCTAGGCTACAATCACCCATAATATCTGTTTCATTAATATGAGCTTTATAAATATGCATCATATGACACAGGGATACCAGTGCAGTATTTTTTTAACATCTCACCAACAAAAATGCACAAAGACTTTGCACAGTGTTTTTAAATAAGAACAAAAACGTGGTGAAAGTATGTAAACCATGATTCTGTGTTTTGTTGGAAGACAAGGTATGAAAGGGTAAGTCAGCTTTCAAGGAATATCTGCAATATGTAAGACAGTATATAAGAAGACAGTGATAGTAATTAGCCTTTTTAAATAATTCCTCATATCCTTAAGCACATTATGGAAATTTATAGTGCACATCAGATGTCTGTCTCTGTGTGTGTGAATGTGCATCTATGGGCACATACCAGTACGTAAGAGAGAGAAAGAGAGGTTTCCAGCCATCTTTGCATGGCTGCATTTGCAACTGAACTGAAATGATGAAGCAATTTGTAGTGATGTCAGTAACTCCTCGGGGGATGCTCTCTGAATACATGTCATTAGGTGCCACACAATTTGCTTGGCTTGTTGCTCACTCTGTGACACCAGTTCATTATATGTTCTTACAGACTGTAACATTCTGCTCTTTAATACTAGAGGTATTAATGTTTGGTTAATCTTTACTAATCCTAAATATTCTACCACTCCCGTCCTACCACTGGTTGCTCAGCAATCAAAAATCCTTTTTTGGTTTTTGCCAGACTGTTCTTACTGATCTATTGTCATAATTATATTAATCAGTAACACATACCAGAGGAGAATAAGGTGGTGGGGCAAGGCTCATTGCCCACTTAAGTACTCCTACATTATCATAGAAAAACAAAAATTGTATAAGACTAGGGGATTGACTTCCAGTTTGAACTACCACATATGCACAGACTTACTGTGCATATAGTAGCTGTTTGTTTAGCACTTTTGGACATGGACACTCAGTAATTACTACCCAGGAAGTCAGCTGTACAGAAAAGGATCTGGGAGGTTCCGGTGAGTAAGTCGAACATGAGCCAACAATGTGCCCTTGCAACAATGAAGGCCAGGGGCATCCTGGGCTGTGTTAGCTAAGATCCTGCCTAGCCACAGGTGGAGGAAATGTTCCTTCCCCTCTATCTGGCACTCATGAAATACTGTACCCAGTTTTGGGCTTCCCAGACCCCATAAGAAGTCACAAGAATTGCTACCAAGCTGGTTAGGGGCTGAAGCACATGCCATATGAGGACAGGCTGGGGCAGTTGGGTCTGCTCATCCTGAGGAAGAGAAAGTTTCTGGGGGATCTAATTGCTGTCTGCAGCTACCCAACAAGAGAGAAGACAAAGCCAAACTCTTCTGAGAAGTGTGCAAGGATTTGACAAGAGGCAACATACACCGCTTGAAACATATAAAAATCTGAAAATCCTTGATGCAAGAAATTTTTTTTGATCAACCATGAGTTTGTTCAAACACTGCAAGAGTCTGCTCAGAGCTGCTGTGGGATCTCTGTCCTTGGAGGTGCTCAAGGTTAAACTGGACATAGCCCTGCGCAACCCGATCTGAATAGATCACCTTCGAGTGGAAGGTGGGCCCAGAGAGCTCTTGAGATCTCCTCCAACTTACATGGTTGTGTGATGGCCTGATTCACTAACCGAGTCCTTTCTTCCCCATGTCCCCCATACGCAGTTCCATGCAATATCCTTCAGCTGAGAAAATGAGACTAACATATGGCAGAAGTAGCTATATACTGGGAGTTAGGCTATACATTAAATTCTCACAAGCGGTGTGGAATGCAGGTCTCCTGTGTCTTATATGGCACTTTAACTACTGGGCTCTTGGATGAAAGGAGGGAACCATCTCCCTCCTTCTGGGATCTGGCTCTTTGCTTCATTTGCTTTTATATGCAGTGCCTCTAAATGAAGTGTTCTGTTCTCGATTGACCCAAACACTTTTTTATTCTTTTTCATTCCTTCAAGAAGAAACAAAACCTGTTTAATTTAGTTCAGGCTGAGCCAACTTTTTTAAAAAAAATGCTTTGGTTTGGCAGCTGCATGTGAGTGATTCTCATTGCCCTTAAGAAGGAATAGAAAGTTCAGTGGCTTCCTTCCCAATCTATGGGCCAACACAGTGGCCAGGAAGGATTGTTTTACAGCTTTAGACTCTGGCCCAGGGGCTGAATTTCATTCCAGTTTATCCTCTGCTTCATGCTCACATTACATCCAATCTTTACAATCTTTTTTATAGAGACAAAAACATCCAAAAATATTTAAAAAGATTAAAGTACAAATCACAACTGGCAGCCTGCTTAGCACTTAAATAGCAATCTCTCTCCTTTGATTATTTTACGCAATAAAAACCCCAAATAGACAGTAAATAAGACACAATTTCTAAGTGAATTCCAGAATTCTAGATGTTGTTTTTCATAAGTTTTCCAAGAACAGTCCAGAAAATTCTAACTATGTTTTTTTTCTGTGTATAATTATAGAAGTGTGAGTTCCAACATGAATATTCACCAGTATTCACAGAGCAACAAGCAGCACACTTCTTCCTTCCAACTTAGTTCTAGACTAACAAATAGCTTTATGTTATAGGTGAACCAGTAGGAAAAGGACCTGTAACATGGCCCGTTATGATTATTTATATTATTATTATTATTTAAATGTAAGAATTAGTGGCTGAATTAAAACAGCAGGAAAAGGATGCTACATGGACATGTACTTGGATGGGAATTGAAGAGTATCTGTTTCCTGTGGCCTCAGCTGCCACAGAAGAAAGTCAAGCAACTCCATTTATGGCAGCAGTAGTAGGGATTAGAGAGGCTTCAAACCTGGCACTCTAACAGTATAATTTGATGTAGCACAAACTGTGCAATGGCTGAGGAAGTTACAGGTAACAACAGGAGTGGCTGAGTCGTGAGGACACCGTTATGTCTTCACACAGCTCTGCATATCAAGATGCCATGAGGTATCTGCATACAAAACTACCAAAAGCTTCTTGGTAAGTTGTAGAGACAAGTGAATCAGAGGGATTTTGGGCAGGCTTCAGTACTGCAACTGAAACAAACCTTCTCATGAAGCTGTTTGTAATAGCAATGGAAATGAAATCTCCACGTGCTGAAGGAACAGAGCTTTCAAACACTTCCATTCTTATGACTGCCAATATGTCCTTGGACAAGTAAACCACTTCTCATCAGTTTCCACAACTGTAAAAGGCAAATAAGGATACTTATCTTCCTTGCAAGAGTTTTTGAGGTCTGCATGTGCAAAGAAATTGTGGGGGTGGTGCATTGCATAATACTTTTATAGCCACAGAAGGACATTTGACTACTCTGGTAGATTTTGGTATTATGTTTAAGTAAAATACAACTTTGATGAACAAGAGCTAACTTTAAAAATAAATATATAAAATAAAACCATGAGCTAAATGAAAAAGAAAATATTTTCCTCCTATTTATTCATTTTGTATTAAGAATTTTTGTTATTATAATTAATTCCCCCAACTTCTTCCAGGCGAAACCCACCTGAACCTTCTGACTTCATGGAGTGTGAGAGCCATTTTGACTAGAATAAATTTTGTAGAAATTTTTCCAGTGATGTCATAAGCTTTCATTTATTCTGTTTCTTCTGAGGACAGTATAATTCTGTGGACCTTCCATGGGAAACTGCTGGGTGCTTTGCTATTCCTGCCACATACCAGACTTGGGAATATAAGCGAAGTGTGGTGGTGTCTCTTCGCATCAGCTCACACCAGCACAAAGAGGCTGTCAGTAATGTGAGACTTTAACTAATATGAAATATTTCATTTATAATTACCAGTATTAAACATGTTTTTCTAAATTTTGTGTTTATGGTGATTAATTATTTAACAACTGCATGAAGTCTGAATATTTGTGTAAAATGGGTTTAACCTTTAAAAGTACTGAACACTGTGCCAAGAATGTAATCAGAGTTTGAAAAATGGGAAAGATCTAGCTGGAGAGCACTTTTCTATGTGCCTAACTTTAAGTATACCTAAGCCTGTACTTCTGTGCTTGGCCAAGCTGGGATCCCAGCACTTAGCACCTTGCTAGATCAAGACTTCAAGAAGCACAGATTATCATTAATCCCTTACTACTGGAGGACACTATGTCCCAGCTGTGGCTGTACAGCATGCTCTGCCTGGCCAAACCTGGCCTGTGAAACAACTTCAGATACGTGAAGATACTTGGCTGAACAACAGAAAGCTCACACCTGCTTTTCTTCATGGCCATAATGGACTTTTTTGCTCTCACTCTGGCACGAGGGATTCCTCCAGCCTCTTTATCTGTCTTTGCATTTTCTCACTGGGGGGAAGGTGGGAAGCAAGCTCAGCAGAAGCTGCAGTGGGCTCCTGGCTGGGCCGGAGGAGGCTTGGCTGCCAATCACCCCTCTCTTTAAGCTACGTTACCCTTGTTCAATAGAGGTAATGGGTCCAGTGGGCAAGTAATAGGTCCGGTGGGTCTATTACACATTTTTATTGAAAAGCAAAATAAATAGCCCTGTAAAACTCACACACTGCCCCAGGGCTGCAATAATTTATGCACCTTCTTACACCTTCTTTTTCCTTCTTTTCCTCTTTGCCTTTTCTGAGTTGCTGGAGGGAACTTTTCTGGCATGGCAGGTAAGAGTTTTTGTAAATTCATCACCAATCGTTTGAATATGGCAGTATTTGAAAATACTGCATGTTGTTATGTGGCAGGCCTTTACTACTTGATTATACACATGTGTAGTACCAGAGGAGATCACATTTTACTCAGTGAAACTTGTTTAATAGAAAGGGCATAAAAATCAAAGTATGTGTACTATCAGGTTTGCTTTCCAGAGAGAATGTGTTTTTCCACAAAAATAAGGAAAGGGTAATTTACCACTCAAACAAGCTGGGAAAAAGGAGAACATTCTTTCCTAAACAGCAACAATTATGCATTTGGCAGGCAGTAGTAAAAGCAATTCTGCTTTCCTTCTTAGCCCATAGCAAATCTGTACCTGGGACCGATTAGAGAACAACTGGAGAGGTGCTGCTTTTCTTTTCAAGGTCTACCAATGGATTTTTCTTTTATTATTTTTTTTTTATTCTGAACTTTTTTTACCAGTAGAGTTAAGATTGTGCCACCTCCTTTGTTGTTGTCTCCCACTTATTAATCATGTGTATAAGTGCAGATTTCTTATGAGTGGGGCAGAAGAAACTCCAATGCTGTTGGAAAATCAGGATGATGAATCAAAGGACATGATAAAGGAAATCATCCTGATGGGAGTCCCTTGAGACCTGCAAAAATCCATACTTTCTTGGGTATAATGAGTAGTATTTTGAATTGTGCTTTGTCTTTTCCTAGTCCAATCTAGATGATGTAGTAGGATATGAAAATGCTGCACCTTTAAACCCTAAAAACAATTTTGAATAAAATCATAGTAAGGTAAGTGTAGCTTTGCTGTACCAAACCAAACTCACTGCATTGCTGGTCTGTCTCTTGAAGCTGTTTCTTCACAAGAACATGGCCATATTTAGCATCTTTGGAGTAACCGACCTAACCTAGGGAGGGAAAAAAATCTTAATCTCCATTAGTTAGAAGAAAGAGCAAGGGAATGGACATATTTTCTAAGATTCTTTGTTGACTTTTATCCCTATTGTTAACAATCTGGATACTCTCATTACCAGGTGCCTGTTGTGCAGAATGACTTTATCTAAAGCAGCTGTTTTCGTTTTTTTTTTTTTTTTTTACTTGTGAGACCAAAACAAGAGGAAAAAAAATTAAAATAAATACAACCCCCTTCCTAAATTCAGTAGAACACTTTAGGCAGAGCATTTGAGACAGATGTTGAAGAAAGAGGAAAACACAATCTCTTTATGATTTGCTCCTTCCCTCCCACAAAATTGTCATTAACACCTAAAAATTGGGAGACAATAATAATTATTTCAGACTGCAAAACAGTGAATAAAACTTTATAGAAAACCTCCTGGTAGGATTAGTGCTCAGCTGGAAACTGAGACTGCCACGTGGAGAATGCCACAGCATGACACGGATGAGTAAGGAACCAGTGAGGAAACTAAACAGGTATCCAGCACGTGGGAAATAAAGGGAGAGAATTCTGGGACTGTGTCAGGTTGTCTTGCATGCTGTAGTTGGCTTCTGCTCATTCAGAAAGGGTTTGGTATGGGCAGATAATGGATGAGAGCAGNGTTGGCTTCTGCTCATTCAGAAAGGGTTTGGTATGGGCAGATAATGGATGAGAGCAGGATAGTAAACTATTAAAACAGGCAGTGCTGAAAGCTGATTACTTGAGGTTAAACCAGAAGATAAAAGATTATTAAAGTACAGAAGAAAGCTTGCTTTATGGTGTTGTCTTTCTAAAGTGTTTCTTCTTCATATTTAATGTGCCTGTGAAAGCCACCAAGCCCAGAGTCCTGGAAGTTGACATGTCTCTTGGCTGCAGAGCAGTGTTTCTTCTAAGCAACACCCTTGCTTGTTTGGGACTTTTTTCTGGCTATTTAAATGATCAAGAACCTCAGAGGCACCTTATTTTCTCTGTTGGCAGGAAACACAGTGGACCTCAGTGGAATTCGGGTGAGATAAATCTATCCTTGTGTCCCTATGCTAAATCAGCCCAGGGAGCCTTGGTGGAGACAGTGGTGCAATGTAGGAGTTTGTCTGCTAGGATGTGGATTGGACTGTCGGTGCATTGATGTGTGAGCATGGGGTAAGCAATCTGATTACCTGTTGTGATTCTTTACAGGTCAGATTTCCTTCTGTATGGAATAATGACTGTGCATCACCATTTGCGAACAGTAGTGAAGTTTAAGTGATAGCAGTGCTATAGGCAGGTAGAATGAGGTCCCCTAAGAACAGAGGACATACAGATGGGCTGGAAATTTTCAAGTCTAATGTCTGGAATTAATTTAATTTTTATGCTGTTGTTAGAGACAGCCTGGAGTTGCTCTAAAGAATAAGCAAAGATACTGTCCTTTTACACTCCCAGGAGTGTAATCTTAAAAAATGTCTTCACTGTTTTTTCAGTGGCTACAGCCTCCCATCACATTGTGTTACCCTGTATAGTGAGGACATCTGGGGGGGATTCAACCCTCTGGCTCCAAGTGAAATTGGTACTGGTTGTCTCTCACCTTCCACTCTTAAAAACACTTGACAATTTGACATTCTCACTGCTAAGTGGAACTGACAGAGGCTCATCAACAATAGGACATTGTTATCAGCCCTGGCAGAAATCATACCAACAGCCTTATGCGAAGTGATGACTTGCATTTACTTCCAGCAGGATGAATGCAATTGGGTGTCAAGTGTTCCCAGTGTACGACTAGGGAACAGTGAGGAAGTTACTTAAAGAACTTATGTTCTTCCTGCTTCCATCTCAGTCATCTTGGAAGTAGATTGCAAATTGTTTAAACCTTAAAATGCCGTAGAATAAATGTCTCATTATTACACTGTAGTTTGATATGGCTTGGAAAAAGCCCTAATATGCTCCAATGATTGTTTTCAGATGTTGGTCTTTATCAGGCCCAAGATGCTGGGCAAAAGATGAAGGCAAATTGTTAGTACCACTCTGCTTGCCAATAACTGCTTGCTTTTCTTTCTTTCTTTCTTTCTTTCTTTCTTTCTTTCTTTCTTTCTTTCTTTCTTTCTTTCTTTCTTTCTTTCTTTCTTTCTTTCTTTCTT
>JAHREE010000480.1:3887424-3900731 GCA_033628505.1 Tringa tobata
CAGCCTTTCTCTCCTTTCTTCTTTTTTTTTTTTTTTTGAATTTGGTTTTATTAATGAGACTGCTTTTGCAACGCACACTGCACTGACCTTTCACATCTAGGCCAGGAATACAAACCCTGCCTGAGCCAGAGTGATGGAAAGCAATTCAGATCTGAAGGCTATAAAAGGCAAAGCTGAAATAAATTCTGACAAGTTGTAGCTGAATTCTTCTTACAGAGAAACAGCCATTCCTTTCCCTCTACCTCTGCCGCCTGGCTCATTTTAAATGGTCCAGAATTGGCTGTTTAATATCTGAGAGCTCCAGAGCTTGAGACTGTTGGGATTGGAAGGGTTTTATTGATGCCAGCTGAAGGTGCTCTCATCAGGTGAATGGAGGTGTGTTGACAGCCCTTGGGTGTGCGCGTGAGTGACATTCAAGTCCTGCATCCAACAGTGACCTTGGAGAAAAGCGTATGAAGAAATTAACGGAAGAATTTCAAAAGGGTTAGGTTTCCATCCCTGTCATCTTATTTCGTGATACTCACTTAATAAATAAAGAGATAGATTAAATATTTTCCTCTCACTGCCCTGTCACTGTGCAGACCTGTTGACAAAAATGAGTAATGTGACATGACTAAAAAATACTGAATGGAAGTGGGGCCCACTTAAAAAGAATCATTATCGCACTGCATAAAATAAAATGCTGTAAAAACCTTGACTTAGCTAAGGGAGGATTTACCTCTTCCTCTTTCCTACTGGGAGGTTTTGTTGTTGCTGCTTTTAACTCCTCATTTACAATGCATTTCTCAAATAAGGGTAGATTAAAAGACATCTCAGTAAGAGGAAAATAAGAGCCAAGAGGACTCTCCTGAGGAAGAAGCCATCCAATCGTATATTTTTTTTCTAAATATGGAAATAGCAGTGAAGGCTGTGGGCAGGAAAGACAGGATGAGGCCTCCAGATTTGCCTTTTGCCATGGTTGTAAGTCCCACTGGAGCCCACCAGGATGGGGATCTGCGACGGCCAGCTCTAAGTCCCAAGAGACTCAGAAACGCAGAACCAGTAGGTTCTTCTTCATTTCCTCGGCATCCAGCAGGAGAAGCTCGAGCTATACAAACCCAAATAAACAGCTGAGGGAGCTCCTAACTGTTACCCACATTATCCTTTATTTTTCCCTTGTTTTTTTTTGCTGTGTGGTGCCGTAGGAAACACCTGCACGGGGCTCTGGTCTCTTTCTACCCAGCTGACTTTTTTCAACCGTGCACTGGCTTGGGGTCAGCCCTTGTGAGCAGGTGTTTTCCCTCAGAATAGCTTTCTTGTCTGAATCCGAGTGGATCACAAGGGCCGAACTTCACTGCCGGAGGTCACGGGTCAAACACGGCAGCACGGGGTCCCCTGGGTACTGTGCTTACCAGGTGTTTAATATTATCAGAGGTTATTTGCTGAAACCGTGATAGAGTGTTCTCAGCGATTCAAAATAAATTTAACGAGAACAGTTTTAAAAGCCCCCACATTAGAGGATGTCTGTTCAATGGACAGAGAGGTTAAAGTTAATTCGATCAGGCATGTGTACTTTCTCCAAAAAGGAACATATGCACTCAGCGGCTTGGCCCCATTTGTTGCAATTTTGGGTCTCATTTCCATTTGCAAGAAAGATAACTACTTGCATATGGAAGCAATAAATAAGAGAAGTCATTAAAATTTCTCTAATTTAGGGAAAAAAAAAAAAGTCTTAACGAAGTAATATCTTTGCCAGGGCAGACAGAAATGTAAATTAGAGATTGGAAGGAAACCTATTAAAGGAATTGCTATGTTACTAGTCTTTTTTAATCTAATGAATTTATGAATTGCCACTTGTTAGGTCACAGACTTTGTTAATTTCCTATGTGTTTAGTTAAGCAGAGAAAGTGTGGGGCAGGAGGAGGGAGGGGTGAAAGGAAAACGCTTGTGAACAATGAACCTGAGCAAATATTTTCATATAATGTGTTAAGTCTATTAGGTTCAAAAATTTTGAATAAAACCAGCTATATTTAGAAAATCTGAGAAAGACTGGTCTGCACTAAACAGGATGATATAAATTTCTAATTTTTCCTGTGTTTATTTTTTTCACTTTCAGAAACTTATGCCCTTTTAAGGTGTAAAAGGTAAAAAAGTCATTACATTTACTGAATAATTCTATTAAAAAACAAGAAATTTTAAGAAAACGCTGTCAACTTATGGTGCAAATTTACTAGTCACAAGTCCATCGACAATGCTGTCAAAAGTAATAGCTAATCCAATACCTGCCTGGTCCAAAGCCTGAAGAAGAATTTTTATTCTCTCTTTTCCTGTGGATCACAGAAGTTAAGAAACGATGCTACGCCTTGGCTCCCCTTTTATTGTTGGTGAGGATCTGAGTTGCTGCTGAAGTGCACTAGCAAATGTTCATATGTGAACCTGCTTTGATGAATGTCAAAGTGGGATTCTCAAGTGTCTCAGTACCCTAAGGTGGAAATTTTTTCAAGCTTTTTTTGAAAAGCCAGCTTTTATTAGTGAGGATGTGACAGAGGAGAACAAATACCAAAAATAACAGAGCAAACAAAGAAAAATAAAGCACTCTTATCTTTCACGTGAGTATTTGACAATGGTAGGCAAATTAGTGCTCCATGCAGTGGATGGCATTTTGCAATCCTATGCTATCAAATAAACTGAAAAGGTAATGGACTGGCTTTGCTTCCATCATTCATGGCAGGCCTTCCCATGTCAGCCTGTCCTGACACACAGAGAGTGAGTGAATGATGCCAATTCAGTGGCTTTTTAAAGCACATGGCTTAGAGATAACAATGCTAAAAAAACAACTGCATCAGCAATTGCTCCCCAAACATTCAGCAGCATCCCCTCCCAGACAGGCAGGTAAGTGAGGAGCACACTGAACCTGCCTACGTCGACCCTGGGTAGCTGCAATTTCCTTCATTTGTGGAGACAACCAGATGTTGAAAGCAATTTCTGAATGGGCTGGATTCTGGGTGGTTAATGAAAAATGTTCAAACAGCAACCTGTTGGGGTACCAAATGGCTGCTTTCTCATCTTAGGGGACTGGGGACAATTATCTGTAACAGTATCCCCTCTGAATGGGCCAGCGAGTATGGACTGAAAAATAAGTTACACACATATGTGTGCATGCACAAGCACGTACACACACTCAGAAATTCAAACCAAACCTTGATGAGTTTTGATAAGCTCCCCACTGCACTTTGCTTCAGTGTAAATTTGTGCTCCTGTGTGATGCTTCTGGCTCCACTTAGAGCTTTCAAGTAAAAAAAATACAACAACCCAAACCCAAAGCAAAGGCAGTTTTTGTTGCATTTCTGGCATAAAAGGAAACAGAAATGAATGGAAATCTAACTAAAATGTCTGTTCTCAGGAGGCCCATGTCTGCATTCTTGAGGGTTCAGATCGTTTGGATAAACTCTGTACAAGCATCTGAACTTTTTGGTAGGTCTCCAAATTGAACCTCTGAACCTGCTGAGGCTCACAGGCAGCTCACAGGCAGCCACTTTTGTGCTGCTGCGGGGTTGGACTCTGCTTGCTTTCTCAGGCCCTTGACACTGAAAATATTTACCGGGTAGTTAGTAGAATCCAGTGAGAGAAGTCACAAGCCTGTCTTTTGGGTTTCATTGGCCACTACAAGGGAAAAGTTTCTGCTAATGAATTAGTCATCAAGGAATGAAATAGGAGTTGTTTTGTGGTTCAGATACAAGTTTAGGTCTAAGAAGATCTAGCCTCTGTTCCAGGGCCTGCTACTGACTTCCTATGGGATTTAAACAAGCCCCTATGAACCTCAATGACGTGCTTGCTAAAGGGGGATGTCTGTGTTACAAGAAGAAACTTGTTGTTTGTCAGATAGTAAGGAAATTAACACATCAGAAAGCTTAGAAATCTACTAAGTAATTCCAGAAGGATGAGTAGACTAGTGTGGTTTAGTTGGCTAGTCCCAGGTACAATCCAAGAAGGAAATTCTTAGGAAGTCTAATGGACTTCAGTTACTAATTTGCTTGGTGCTCAGTAATATTTAAAACAGCTTGGATTTTAAACCACATGAAAAATATGCCACCCTGCTGTTCCCACAGGCGTGAGCCAACAACTCAAGAAACTACATCTAACTCCTGTGCCAGTAATACATTTATTATTTATGTTTTCAATTACATTTCCATACCAACCTCCATGTGTAAAACTGAAAAATTTAAGCATACACCCCCAAAGAATTATCCATGTTTTTCTTACAGCAGGAACTGTATCTTTGAAAAGGCACCGTTCCCCTTGACCTAAGTGGCATAATTCCCACTGAAACTTGTGTGAGTCAGAGTGGGAGTCCTTTTCCCCTCCTCAAAACGAGCACTCTACAGAAAAAAAAAAAAATAATCTTCTGAAGCTGTATAAAGTCAGAGGCTCAGCTGGTGCTGCAGTGGTTATTGAGCAGCTTGGGGCAGATGACTATTAACAACAGCATCAGAGCCAGTGTGATGCCATTTAAACAGAGTCATATTTAGTTCGGAAATGAAGTATATATATGACCGTGTTTAAATGAGAAAGGAAGTGAATCTTAGATTAGGTGCATTTATGGAAAATGTCCCAGGCTTTTATAGCATTGGAAGATTTCAATGACCAAATACTGGAAACTTGAGAACCAGCTCATTCATGTAACTTAGAAGACACAATCAACAATATCTAAATCTAAAGCCTTAACTTCAGTGCCTTATATGCTCTTACATTGGAGGATTTCTAAAGAAGCTGGGCCAAAGGCACAGTGGAAAAGCCTTTGTGGTATTTTATACCATGTCTTAAAAGTATTTGTGGAACATTATGACAGCTATCAGAATATTTTGGGGTTTTCCTCTCATTTGGACTTCAGGATGAGTGACCCTCCAACAGTGAAGTCTTAAAGGTCAGATCTACCTGTTGTAAGTAAACAGCATTTTGATGTATTAGTTAGATTGCAAGCACTGAACTGAGCAAAACTTGTCATTCATCACCTAGCCTCCAACTCTGAAAGTAATGTATATACCTTATTTTTAATATAAGAAAACATCTGTTGCCCATATGCTAAAGTACATGTGACAATATGCAGATGCATTTAAAATATTGTAAAATTACTTTGTTTTTCTGTTATATTTTAAAGTATTTCATGTCATGGTGTCGATTATAAAACATAAGAATATATCACAATCCCAGTGTCATGCTGCATGTATTAAGTAACAGGAACACTGACAACTTTTGTAGTATTCTATGTGTGTATTCTAACTATATGTCTTTTCCATTTGTTGCCTATTACCCTACAAACGATACGAATTATATATATCTTTTTTTCCATTCTGAAGATTGCTAATCTAATACTATGTTTCTGTGCTGTGATGCATTAACACTAAAAAATAGTCTCAATATAGAAAAAAAAAACCAAGCCCCTGGGAGGTTGAGAGTGCAAAAAGACAGGAGAAATTAATTTTCACACTTTTCTGGAATATGAATACATGAAAATTTCTTTGGCGCAAATCTGTTTACAGAGCACTAGGCACTTGCTATCCGTTTGATTTCTTACTTAAGCATAATTTTATGAACAGAAGCATTGTACAGTTGCAAGATTCCAGCAACAGTTAAAATAATTTAAAAAGCTGTTAAAATAATTTACAAAGCCCTGCTTGCTCATATGAATTACAGTGTTTTGGCAAACGCATTTACTGAAAAAAGGAGTGTGGAGATATGGAGAGCACCTATTACAAGTTTGAAACAGACACTTTCAACAGCATACAGCTACCATGAATCAAATGGGTCCTATCTTATCTTAAGTCATCATCTTGAAATGACTGTTTCCCAAACAAGATCAAAAACAAGATACTAATTATTTGAGGTGAAAGGAACAGTTGTGGTTTAATGTGAGACATTTCATCTTTGATCCAAACTCAGTGCTCCAAAAAAGAACCTTTATGCTTTTTGTTGCTTAATGCCTCCATCTATTGTGCTTTTTTGTCTCTTAGCAGTGGTTTTCATTGCTTCAGTTGACTAAATGTGTCTGGTCCTACTTCCATTGTTGTAATATATGCAAGAATCCACATGACTGGCAGAAGCATCACAAGAACCTCGGGACACCTGTGCTCCCTGGAACTGCAGATGGAGGACAGGTGTGGTAAACTAGGGGGGAAAGTTTTGCCATGAGGTTCAATCCAGAAAATATTGGTACTCTGGTCATCTGAGAGACTTAGATAGGTTGGATCAATGGCCCAACCTTAATGGTATGAGCTTCAACAAGACTGAGTGCCAGTTCTTGGGCCACAACAACCCCATGCATCGGTACAGGCTTGGGGAAGTGTGGCTGGAGAGCTGCCTGGAAGAAAAGGACTTGGGGGTTCTAATTGACAAGCGGCTGAATATGAGCCGGCAGTGTGCCCAGGTGGCCAAGAAAGCCAACGGCATTCTGGCTTGTATTAGAAATAGTGTGGCCAGCAGAAGTAGGGAGGTGATTGTCCTCCTGTACTCAGCAGTGGTGAGGCCACACCTTGAGTATTGTGTCCAGTTTGGGGCACCTCAATACAAGAGAGATATCGAGATGTTGGAGCGGGTGCAGAGGGCAACGAAGCTGGTGAAGGGCCTGGAGAATAAATTGTATGAATAACAATTGAGGGAGCTGGGACTGTTTAGTATGAGGAAGAGGAGGCTGAGGGGAGACCTCATCACTCTACAACTACTTGAAAGGACACTGTAGAGAGGTTGGTTCTGGTCTCTTCTCACAAGCAATTAGCGATAGAATGAGAGGGAATGGATTCAAGCTGCAACAGGGTAGGTTTAGACTGAACATTAGGAAAAAATTCTTCACGGAAAGAGCGGTCAGAGACTGGAATAGGCTGCCCAGGGAGGTGGTTGAGTCACCATCCTTGGATGTGTTTAAGAGTCATTTAGATGAGGTGTTGGGGGATATGGTGTAGGGGAGGACTTTGTACAGTAGGGTAGATGGTTGGACTTGATGATCCCAAGGGTCTTTTCCAACCTGAATGATTCTATGATTCTATGATCACATCGATATTTTTACTATGGGCTTTAAGAGTCCAAAGTCACCAGGATTGTTCAGTGCTTTGCAGGAATGAACCTGTACAACTAGTTTTATCTTCTTTCATTTAAAGTGCCTGGTCTATTTCTGATATCACATAAATGAGATGACAGAACAAAAATAATCTTGCATCAGCTGACATGGTTCAATGACTATGAAGAGCTGCGATTCGATTTGAGAAATCTTATTGTCCGACTTCAGTAACTGAAGGAGGAGTTTCTAATAGTCTGAGACAAATCATTAGTAAATTGCCCCCAGCACAGTAAGAAACACAACTCGGTTGTTCATTTCTTTATACATACAACTTCCAGTGCTATTTTATGTTTCAATAGTACATAACAACATTAACAGCCTTCTCTGTGGGGTCTTTTTTCCCCTCCCTGGTCATTCATTAGAACTGTCCTCCATTCAGATTGTTGTATAGTATTTATGTATGTTTCCATAGACCCATTTGCTGTCAATTGATTTCACATTCAGACCATATGTAATGACTCATTTATTAGCTCTAGAGTCTCTTTATTTGCATGGACTACTTGTATTGATATCATTAGCCTTGAACAACCTCGATAGTCCTGGCCATGGCCATGAGCTTTTCAGTTATAAGCTCAGTTCTTATCAATGTTCAACTGTCAAGTTTTCAGTCAGTTCTAATTAGTCTCATGTTAAAAAAAAAAGACATAGCAACAAAAAACCCCCAACAAGAGTGACACATTCTTAGTGGCCACGGTTTCTTCTTTGTCACACACTCAGACAAACACTTCTGTGTTATTGTAGTTGAGCATTTTACAATGTCTGAAATGCTTCTAAATATGAATTACATATCTGAAAATTATTAATGACATTCTTGGCATTCCATTAATGTTATTTATTATTTATCATGTGTGAGACGGAACTGCCTAGAGGCCTTTCCAAAGGATCAAGGGCCTGTTGAGCTAATCTCTTGCTAGGCATATCAATCCAGATGGATGAGCAAATGCAGGAGCACATGGCAAACAGCAAAACCGGTTTGTCAGTTCAGCACTCCAGCCTGCAAAATACAGCAGTAGCACAGAGGCAGTGGCACAGTTCATACTAACTGGCACCATCAGCTGTCACAGCTGAAAGGACACGGACTGAACAAAATCAGGCTGGTCTTAGACTTATTTACTATGACTCACCTCATCTGTTCTTTGGCCTGACTGATCATGTTTTCTAAAGCAGACTTCGAAGGTAAGAGGAAGTGTATGGTTCGTTTTTGAACCTGTGATATAGAATCAGAGTGTGGCTGAGGAGCACAGGCAGCCTGGGAAACAGGGAAGTAATTCTTCGTACTGTATTATTAAGCATCATTTTATAGAGCTTTTAACTCTGGCAAATGATGAAACCAAAGCTAGTGCAGTGCTGTGCTCATTTTGTGTATTGAGTGGGCTCTCTCTGAAACAGGTGGCATTAAAAAAAACCTTCAGGTCTCCACCATCAGAAACTACTTCAACCTGCCATTGATAAGGCATTCACTGATACTTATACTTCTCCAACTCCACCCCACCTCTGCACTATCAGGAGGAAAAGGATCCAATGGTTACGGCCTACTACCAGGAAGAGGTAGGGTCCGTGAGTTGTTCTGTTGCAGGTCTCCGCTGTGAGCCTGGGTCACTCGTATGGGCTTTCTCAATCTTTTTTTCCCTGTGCATTTTATGGAGGATGATGTTGCCTTCCTGTGGGGCCATGAAGATTCATGAACTTGTTATTGATAGGTGGTCTCTGCTTTTCATCTCCTGGTCTCCCACATCACTTTTTTAGCTACCTTTGATTCATGATGTCAGGAAAAAGAAGGGTTGGGAGGCTGGTGATGAAAGATGCCAGGAGTTCAAGGGTGACGGCAGGGCTGCTGTGTGAGGCTTGTGCTAACAGCCACAGTCCTTTATTAACCATCACAGTTTCTCCCTTTAGACTGCTCATGCTCAAAGACCTCTGAAAGCAGCCCAGAAAATACAACTGAAATCAGGAAATTTCAAAACGGCAACAAGGCCCAATAGCCAAATAAAATAAATGAGCTGGCCTAGGAAATCCTTGTAACTTGCCACCCAACAACAATAAACCAACCCTACAACACACAAACTAGAAAGGAAACAAAGAAGCCTTTTAATTATTTACAGTAGGCTTATTGTGGCTAAGTAAACATTGGCCAAGGACTTATAAAGTTAGCCTCAGTAAGTGGGCTTATGCAGTTGTATATAGCCTGTATATTTCACACAGCAGCTTTTTTAACAAGTTCCAGCCTAGCATAAATAAAACGTACCTCCTAGCAGAAGGGCTGTTAACTTGGGAGATGGTTTTCCACTTAGAAGTTTCACTCAGTCATTTTATAATTAGATAAACTTATTATCAATTTGGTCTTAAAGTGATAAGTCATGGAGCTTTAGAGACAGAAAATAGTGTGCTGGAAGAAGAAAGCTTCCTGGAGTTTGGACAAGGTAGTCCCACTGCACCCAGAGGTTTTTCTTAACTCTCTGGCCTATGCTCTGAGGTGGCTGCTTGTAACTCCTGGGCACAATTTTGGGTCTCTGCCTCCACGCAAGAATGCCTTAGACAGCATGACCTGTCCAGGGGATGAGAGGCTGGCATGCTGTGAGAAGGTGAGCAAGGCAGGGTGCTTGGGCCTGGTGGAGAAGGACAGGTAGGAGATGACAAGCTCAAGTTGATCCAGCAGTCCTGCCCACAACCTGTATCTAGTCAAAAAGCAAGTGAAGAAAATAGGCATTTCAAATGTATGGAATCTTTTGTATAAAAAAATCCCAACCACAGTGAAACAAACTCTCTAACTGAGGAGATTTGTGTGTGGTGGAATTAATAAAATCTAAATTTTTTTCTCTGTGGATTTTCGCAGGAAAGGTCCTTGAAACTCCTCAGCATCATGTATGGCTTCACCTCATTCCTTCTTTCTTTCTCATTCCCTTCTTCCTGTCACCATCCTCCTGAGCTCCCTCCTGCCTCTCCCAGCCCCAACCCAACACCCATGGTGCGCTGGCCTCCCACCACCCACTCACCATCCTGTGGCAAGAGGCAACACATAACAGACAGTGGTCGAGATCCTGTTAATGTCTTTCTTCTGGCTTTCTCTCCTCTACCCAGTCCCCAGGTCTTATGACATTTTGCCATCCCTGAGACTCCACGGCTTCTTGAATTTGGTTGAAGTTGACTACAATTTACAAAAGATATTAGGAGAAGACCGGCAGATAGAAAGGCATAAACTTTTAGGGAATCAGGTTACAACAGGAAGGAAGCTCACAAATAAAATGTATGCACTCTACTGGTGACTTCGGTGATAATCAAGTAAAGTACTTTCAGTCAGCTAAGTGCTTTTGAAATTAACACAGACAACTAA
This sequence comes from Tringa tobata, assembly GCA_033628505.1. Classification (NCBI taxonomy): domain Eukaryota; kingdom Metazoa; phylum Chordata; class Aves; order Charadriiformes; family Scolopacidae; genus Tringa; species Tringa tobata. Next base: position 3,897,846 of record JAHREE010000480.1, read on the forward strand.
ACCAGCAGCAAATCCCACCTCACTTTTAAACAAAATCCTTCCCATCAGTGCTAACACCTGATTTTTATGACAGAGGCTACAGAAGTCAAGAATTTCAAAGCAGATTGCAAACAAGTTCCAGAAAATGGTTGGCCAAGGCCTGATCATCCCTGTCCGTCTTGGGCAAGATAAAGCTGTGATTGCCATGTTTCCAAATATTTGCTTTTGGATTTGGCCAGAGTTTCAGACAGGAGTAAAAGATGTTATTGCTCAACAAACTCCTTGTGATTTTAATGCATAAGGCAGAGGAGTGCCACTAGTTCGGCCCACAAAAAGATTGATTTTCACTCTCCGTAAATACGTTTTGATTTTTTATTGGAAATACCATATTGTTTGGACCATGCTAATCTTTCCCAACAGTTTATCAACAGACTGTGCCTTCTTTTGCATCAAAATCTTCAGCCTTAGCTTTAAGGCTCTTCTGACTTCCTTCTCAGATGCTCACTGTTCTCCTCCTTAGTCTTCTACTTCTCCAGGTCTTCTGTTTGCATTTTCTGTGTTCCCTAAACAGCTGCAGGCCTCCTTCGGTGATTCTGAGTAAAATGTATAAACAAATGTTTACCCAGTGTTCGATTCAGCTATCTTTTCCTCGCAGAACATGACTTTCTGCAGTTCTAGTCCTGTTCTCCTGTTTCCTAGGTTTAAAGTTATAGTCTGCCATATAACAGGATGACAATGGCAGTGTGTGTTTCCTCCCTCCTGAGCTGAACAGTTAAAATCTGTGCAAAATGCAAGAAAAAACTAAGAAGTGCTGCTTCATCTTGCTGCTCTTGGCTTTCCTAGGTAGCATCTGGCCTGTTAAGTGGACAGAGTTATCACAGGAGACAGGGTATTATGCATTGCAAATCAGGAACTCAGTATTATGTAACAATCTAAAAAAAATGCAAGTATGGTTTGAATGAAATACAACTGCTGGGCTACCAAACAGATACGCAGCCAGGAAAGTAATTACAAATACAGATAGAAAGGAAAAAAGAGACACTAGGGAAATGTCATACAGGATTTTCTGGTAACCAGTCAGTAGTTTGTTGTCCTTAACATGGGTCAGAAAAAAAAAAAAAATCCTACAGATTAAATTCTGTTGGGCTTTATGTTATTTTTTAATAAAAAATAAATTATAGAAAGCCCCACAGGAAAAAAGTAAACAATGTAGTTGCCTTTCAATATATTTAAATGATAATTGTTATTTGGAGCATAGGGTATGCCAGATGGTATCACTTCAGTAGTTTACCTACTTTCCAGTAACAGGCTATATAAGATACAGATCACAGAGAGTTTTTCTAACATGCAGCAGAGAGTTTATCATAAACGCTTTTATCTCTCTTAATAGCCTTTCTCTTAACTAGAGTGTCATTTTCATTGGGTTCATTTAGTACTGTTGTTGCTTTGGCAAGGAGGAGAGGAGTAGTATTTAAAAAAATAATGTTCACACACAGAAAAGAATTTCAAGTAAGTTTTTTGAGAAACCATTGACTTTGTTGCAAGTAAATCTAATGTAGAAATACACTTTTGATCAAATGAGTCTTATCACTGTCAATGTTTTCACGGACTTAATGAACTCCAGACAAGGCCCAAGATTATTTCAAAGAGAAAACAGTCAAAGTGATTCATTTTATTAAGGCAACATTTAAATTTCAATGTAATTTATTAGTTTTCTTTTGAAACATTGTGGGTTTTGTTCCCCCCACCCCCACCCCCCCCAAGGTAACTTAGCAGCAGAAAAGATACTTTTCCACCCCAGTCATTCTACTTTGTTCAAGGATTTCTCACTCTGATAGCAAAAGGTGATTATATGGAAAGGAACATTAAACTAATGAACAAACAAACAAACAAACAAGCACTGCATTCTTCCATAACTCTTCTTATTTGATGTGGCCTACTCTTGGTGTTAGTCTGATATATGTTTGGTTTGATCCAGGACAAAAAAAACGCTGATAATTTGGAAAAATTTGGATCTGGCAAGTCTCACCTGACCTTTGGCTGTTAAGATGGGTCTCCATCAGTACTCTAACTCTGCATACTGATTTTCTTCCTGCTCCAGGTAGAGGTTGGGAATTCAGAACCCCATTTTACAAAAAGACTAAGTTTGGAGGGTAGGGAAAAACTTTTAAATCAGAGCTATTCTCTCTCCTGGGCATTTCTTACTGGCTGAATTAGTTGCTCCATCTCATTCCTGCTACCTGTGAATCCCACTCAGAAATTTGGAGACCTATCAAGATAGTCTGCATGGCAGGAGAACAACTGGATATTACGAATTCTGCTCTCAGAGGGGGAGCCTAAAAGGCTCCCATTGTTGTTCGGTGTTGTTGCTCTAGGCTGTGTTGTGCATGTGTGTGAATCTACTAAGGTCACTGTCCAAACCCCTAAGGAAACTTCTTGAAAGATAAGACTCTGCTGCCTCCCCCTTTCTCCTTCTGTCTTCATCTTCTTGTCTTTTGTATGCACTACTTGCAAAATTCCGTAACCAAAAAAAAGTTAAACACTACAAATGCTATATAACTTACCCTATGGATAGATTTTCTTTTTCCTATCTACTTTATAGCAATGCCTGAGGCATATGACAATGGACGCTCTTCTTTTCTGGTGATTTATGGACAGCATTAGATCACTAGCATATTTTTAGTTCCTTTCTTCACTCTGTGCTTGTGTCAACTTGTAAAGATTGGTTTCTCTTTCATTTTTTTCCCCAGTGAGAATTAAAAAAGCTTGAGATTTAAGTCTTAGCACCAGAATGATGTGAACAGTCTTCTCTGTCCCAACTCCTTAAATTTGTACTACATATGAAAAGAGGAGAGGAAGGGAAGGGAAGGGAAGGGAAGGGAAAGGAAGGGAAGGGAAGGGAGGGGA